>OMNV01014452.1:64341-111983 GCA_900303265.1 Brotula barbata
GCCCAAAAAAATACAAAAAAAAGTGTGTATAACAAAATAAAGAAGAACCTCAGCTCCGAGGGCAGTAAGGGTCTCGATGAGCACAGCTGTCTGCAGGGTCATGTGGAGGCAGCCGGCAATGCGAGCATCTTTCAACGGCTTGGATGGGCCGTACAGTTCCCTCATCTTCATCAAACCCGGCATCTCATTCTCCGCAATCTCAATGGCCTTGCGCCCCCACTCGGCCAGGCTGATGTCAGCTAGGAGTGAAATACAAGAAAGAGAAATACAATTTCTGTTAGTGCCCCTGGGGTGAGCAAACAAGAAAATTAATTCGGTGACAAGTCTTTTCAACCATCTTGTGCAAACCTGTTAGCAAATATTTGCTTTTCTAAAAGTTTATGAACCAATTTTGGGAAATAGGAGGTTCCATTAACAGGCATGTAAACTGACAGCTCTAGGTCCATTTACTTTAAAATGACTTTAGGCGTAATACAGTCAAGAACTGAACACAATTTGTGGAGAGTTATTGTCTTAATATAATTTCAGATGATGCAGTTTGACAAGCACACACAGTCTGTCAGTTGTGTACTTTGACCTCCAGCTATCAGTTAGCAGGACATTGTGCAACATATGCCCGTATTTTACAAATACATATTGTCAAACATTATATTTCATGAATGCCCACAATTCAAATGTCAAAAACATCACATTTTCAAGGCGCACAGTCACTGTTAGATGATCCATGACCTTTATCAACAGAATGTTTGGTTAAAGTATTGGTGTGTATATTAAATATTTCATGCACCAAACAATAAAAGCAGCTGCATGTTAATATTTTGTTAATCATTTCCACAGCACTAAAAAAAAAGAAAAAAAAAGGATCAAATAATCCGGATATAATTCTGCGTCTGAGAACAGGCACTAAGCTTTAGATCAGAAGTTGGTACTGGGCGCAATTTCTTTTATTTCTATCCATGAAACACAATGTTGGAATGAAACAAAAAAGCAGAGAGCAGTTTAGGATGAGGCATACTGCAGTGATTTGACTGTCAGTAACCCCCGTGTGCAACTCGCATTCATTTGTATCAAATGTTTGTATTTACATTTACACCAACCTCAAAATAAGGGGATTTAGGACCGTTTGCTCCCACCACTTCCAACATTGGCTGACCTAACAAAAATAATGTGAATGAAACCTACTCAGCTAAAATTTTATGCTTGATTTTTTACATACTAAACTAGAAAAATAGATTAAAAATGCATTTTCGGTCAGATAGCAGAATGTAATAACCACGCGTAGTCCAGAAGAAACAATACGTACACAGAGTGCAGAACCAAACCTGCTGCGATCACTCATACACAAACCGACGGCGCTGCGCAAACTCTCACGGGAAATGTAGTTTCCTGAGGGCGTCAAACCTAAAGGGCAACAGTGCAAATAAACTACAACAACCAGTGAACTTCTTTTCTCCGTGAAGCGGGCGAGCGTGGTTCGGCTCATTCATTCTCACGTGGAGGAACTTTGACTGTGCGGACTACTGAACAATTAAGTAGACAATTAACAAGACATTAGAGTCCAGTATGCACGAAGAGCACAGAACCGTGGTTTTTGTAAACACCAAACTCTCCAAATGTACACGTTTTACTTGGCGGGTAACTAAATATGCTAAATCCCATGCTGTAGCACTGTTAACGGAGCAGTGCATGCAGGCTAGCCAAACCGCGGCAATACTTTCCGGAAATTCACTTGCGACTACAGTGGCAGCATACTCACCCACTTTGAAGGGAAGTTTTTCCGACATGATTGTTTAGCGGCGGTGTGTGGGGGACGAACTGGATGCAGCTGCCTGACAGGCGGACAGAGAGGAAGAGAAACACACGACGCACCGCTTTTATCCTCCGTACATACTACAAACCAGTTTACAGCACGGGGCGGTTTCCGTAGTTCGTTCTGTGTTTCTATTGGCTGCGATGGCTTCGCCCCGAGGCTGACTGATTTGATTGGCTGAGATTTTATGCGGCTGCGTCAGTAAAGAATGGAGATCAGCGAGTGAGTGCATGAAATTAGTTAAAACAAGTTTGGTCTGGATCAGCGACTGTTTCACCACAGGGCAAAAACAACAAATATAGTTTAAAGTGCCCTCTAGTCTACATTTATCGCTTTTGTTATGTTGTTTGTTATATTTTTCTGTTATAGTCCATTGTGGAATCACTGTAATGGAATACTGGAATTTCTATGCATTTTTTATATGCTCATCTTTTTGTTGTATAAAATCATACAATTTACATGTGAAAACTGCACTCAAATATAATAGTATTACACCATATACGTTTCAATATTATTATTAAGACTGCAGTAGCGCTATGACACAGAATACCATCATGTACTGTATGTGTGAGTGGACTATAATTAGCCATTGCCCAGCCTTAAGGGTAACCCTGGCTTTAGCCTTTGCTTCATAATGGACCCTGTCTCAGGGGCAGTAAACATTAAGTTTTCAACCATTTTATATCTGTATAGCATGTAATTTTGCCATTTTGAGGGAGAGCGCCAAGCAAAATTTGCTAACTGCATAGACTAAAAGGGTGTCATGGGGTGGGGGTGTTGATCAGAAGCAGTTAGGTCGTTCTGGTCTAACCATTCTTAGAATCAAACCTGTTTGTTTAACACCTGCTTGGAGCCCCCACACAAGCATGCGAGCCACGTAGAACTGAATCTAAACTGAAGCAGCTGGTAGAAATATTAAACCAGCAGATAATTTGACAGCACATTTGAAATTATCTCTATCAGCAGAGGAATCATTTATTTTACACCAGAAGACACACCTTGATGGGTTTTAACATGAAACTTCCCACATTATATGGATGTTTAGAAATTAATTGCTTGTAATATGGGCCAATTACAGTGTTGTCAGCAAATGATTTTTTTTCAATTAAAAGTCAATTTTCAGAAAAATTAGAATAGAATAATTTCTTCCTGCTTTACAACTTGTTCACTGTTTCATAGCTTTCTTAACTACATGAAGAACTGATGACTGCTGGGTGTGAATCACGTGCATTCGGATCACATGTATGTAATCCCAGAAATGAAGTAGAGGCAATGTGGGTTCTGCACTGAAAATCTGAAAGTCCAGCACTGAGCAGAATGATTCCTCTACACTCAGAAATTATGACTGATATTTGGGGGAAAAAAGACTGATCAAGATTGAGGTCAATCCGGTCTCAAATTAGCATGATTTTGTGCTATCAATCTTGCATTTAGCCTAATCCCAAATCAACTGAGATTGTTTTTCCGTCATAATTTCAGCTTTCTTTGTTTCTAGACCAACCCTGATCTGTCCAAGTCTGCGTGTCTGCAGAGGGCAGAGGAGTGCAGCTAGTCGAATGTGAGGCAGTGAGTTAAAAATGGATTTCACTCATTTAGTCTTTTTACCATGTAGAATTAACAAAAACCTGAGATGTTTGCCTTGTGTCATCCTTCAATGCTAAAACTGTACAGTGGCTCAAATCCATAGAGTCTTCTGTTTACCCCCTAAGCTTGACTCAATACTTGCAGGAGGTCATTATGTCGAAGGGAAGAAGAAAGTGTATGCAAAACATTTTCTGATGATTCTTGTTAATTCCAATTCTTATGAATCAGTTGTTTTATTCCTGCCTCTTGGCTAGCTAACCACTGTTGATACGCATGGGCCTCTGATAGCAATAGAGCACTTAACAAACCAGACTGACACAACGATGATGTTGCACAACAGCATTTTATTACGAAAGAAAGCAAACTGACTGGAAAATTTAGGCCCTAGGCACCCCTTCCATTAGGATGGTTTTTTTTAACCCTTAAGCCATGCAAATTTCCTGCAAACATGTCATTGGTTTGACAGGGACACTTTTCCTGGAGAAAATCCTACATTCAGAAATTCCAGGTATAGCAGAGAAAGTGTGGACAGTGGGGTGTTGTCTAAGTACATCAGCCAGGAGACAACACAAGAAGAAGAATGTGTCTCGTGTCAACTTTCTGGTTTTACAATTTCTCCATATTCCACCTTTTCCTGGACTCTAATTCAGTTAATTCTTCTCATTCCATCCATTAACAGCTATGTCCAGGTCCTTCACCATCCTTCCCTAGAAGTACATGTTCTAGGTTTGCATAATTTTTATTCCGAACAGAGCACTTTGTTTGACACAAACACAGTCTGCCAGCACGTTTCATTTGCTTTGCATACTCTCTCCCCTTCAGACAGCAGCACAATATGGGGAAAAGCGAAGAGATTCTTGTCATTCTTCACACAGTCATTAACCAGAAGAGAAATGCCTTGCATTAATTTCCTTGTGAAACTGTCAACGTGCACAAATGTACAAGTGCATACGTTTAGGGTTTGGATAGATATTGGGATGCAGGGGTAAAAAGACAGTACCAGCCCAGCCAAATGAGTAGCCCAGAGTCCCTGTCTCACTTCCAGGTGTCTTCCAGGGACAAGTGTGGTAGCAGAGAGGCAGACAAGAGGGAGCGCTGGTTGGCCAGCAGGGCACGATAGTTTAGTTAGCCGCCCAGGCCTCGAGGTCTGCCATGTCTTCTTCGTCTTCTTCCTGTTTCTTCTTGGCTACAGGAGAAACATACACATACAAAAATCAAATTTGATGACATAATCCACTATTATTGTTTAGTGGGCACCCATTACATCATTCATTCAATGTATACATATGTTATAAAATCATTTAACTCTTCTGCATTTAAGTAAATGTTGCCCTAAACCACCGACACAATAAAACCGCTAGAGGACATAAAAACATTCATGTGTTGTTGGTGCAATTAATTTTAAAAAATTTGAAACACTTAAATGTGAGAAATAATGACTGGCCAACACCTGGTGTCCCATGTAGACAGAAAAACATACAAATATAGATAAATACACAGTATACATTATATTCTGTACCAGAATAAAAGCTGATATTTGATTGGCGGGTTCAAATACTGCCAATAACACACCCAATGATATTGTATAACACTGCATTAATCCTAAACACACTCAGTTAACATGTGCACTGAGGTGCACTACCAATACATTGGCAACTGCTGCTAGAAGGAGCGACTGCCAGCAGGAACATTTTAACATATCGCTGAACCCTACAACAGAGGAAAATATGTGCACAGAGCATCAGAATACTGCTGAGTTACATTTGAATGGGATTATATCAGGTTTAGTCTGAACCTAGTCACAGGAAATGCATGACACAACGGTGTTCGTGCGTTACCTGGTCTGGATGGTAGTGATGTTGATGGTACGCTGGGTAAAGGGACGTCCTCTGACACTCCACTGATTTCCAGAAGATTTTTGTCCAACTCTTCCTGTTCCAGCTCCGCCAACTCAGCCAGAAGATCATCCTGAACACACACACAGAGCAACAAAATGCAGAAATATGATGACTGAGGTGACCCATGTAACATGAATGCATTGAGGGCCTCACAGTCCAGTTTCTCAGTCATCCAGGTCATGGTTAGAAGAGTTGAATAGAGGGCAACTGAATATGCGAGATGGACTTAGTTGAATTTAACCTCTAATGGGTCATTGTCGCAGTTATGAACGGTGGGTAAGTCTCTGGGGACTGCAGGAAATGACAGCAATGTTGTTGGGCAGTAAGTGCTGCTGTAGAGCTGCTCCTCTGGTGAGAGATGTTTCTCTTCTTTGACATTGATTGTTTCCTTCACTCTTCCCTTCCCAGGAGACTTAACAATTGTTCACAACCTGGCAAGTAATCCCATAGAGTTTTAATACCTGGGACTTCCTACCAATCAGTTAAGAACTAAAGTAGCCCCTTGGATAAGAGGCCAACCCTCCTCAAGTATCTTCTATCAAGTGAAGTTGCCCTTGTTGCAAACCTTCTTGCATTTCTTAAAATATGTTTTAGTTATGTAATTAATTATTTAGTCCGATTCTAAAAGACGGCCGCGCAACACCAGCTCAAACATGGAGGAAGATTTAGCTTTTATGCTCATCCTTTCTCTGTCATATCTGAGTGGTGATGACTAAGCTATGCTGAATGTTAGGCTTATGAAAACCACTAAACCCTCTACAGTCTGAAAACATCACCGTTGTGATAGAGTTTCACATTTGCGGCGTCACTGGCATACTGAAATCTCTCCAAAATCAAATCATGGTTCGACTATATTGGCTACAGGGTCAAATGATGCAGTGAATATTGAATGAATAAACTTAGTGTACATGTAATTTTTATACTTTTCCTTGGTCTTCTTATTGCCTCTCCTATCTGTACATCCTGCAATGTGGTACAGCAGAAAAATATCCCACCCTATCACCACAATACCAGGAATACATTTCTCGGGGAAACAACGGATACACCAGAGACAACTTCTCCACAGTCTGTGTTCTGACCTCATCGAAATCTTCCCCAAAGCCGATTGGTCTGGAGATGACATCTGAGATTTCCTGAGCCACTTCTTGCTGTTCTCTAATGTCGTCCATTAAATCTTCCACTTTGTCTATGTCCCTGTATAAAGTGGGGACACAGGGACAAAGGGGAAATTCTTATATTAGCCAGAGTAGAGTAGGGTACAGTCGAGTACAGTGCAGTAGAGTAGATAAGCTCTCTTACATGTTTTCATGTGCAGCTTTCATTGCCTTGGCAGCTATACCCATGTTCTTGAGCACTTCTGTGTTGGTGTTGGCGTTCTCTAGCGCCTCCCTCTGGTTTTCGATGGCTGTGAACGTCCCGTCAATCTGGGCCAACTGTTTCTCGTAACGCTTTTTCCTCTTCAAGGCCTGTAGAGCCACTACATGTAGAGACAGAGAGAGAGCGAGAGATCAGATGAGCCTATGACTCCTTGTGTTTTTTGTGCCAGAATCAGAGGAAGGCCAACACGCTGAGACTTGTTTTGTTAGTAAAACACATTAAGTAGTCTTTTACATTCAGAGAATTTCAGAGGTGCATCTGCAGGTCTGACACTTTACTTTTCCCCATTAAGTGATACAATTACTAATGTGCTGAACTTACTTTTATAAATTTTTACATATTTACTTGACACACTTCTGCTAATATGTTATTCTAATTACATATGAATTCATGAATTTGTTGATTTTGATGTTCTTCTGACATTTTTTATTCCCAAGATTTTGAATTAATATTTTTTCTTCTTCTTTTATTATTTAAGGATTTTGCTCCATTATTCCTGATTTTTTTGTTTGTATACTAATATTTCTAAAATGTAATAACTTTCAAGAAGTGCAGAAAAAAAGTCTGGATCCCTTCTGTATTTGTATCCTATTATTCTTTCCAATCTACAGCTCCTATTGTGCACCTGGAGCTTAACGACTCTCTCTTTATTAATTTA
Organism: Brotula barbata; assembly: GCA_900303265.1. Lineage (NCBI taxonomy): Eukaryota > Metazoa > Chordata > Actinopteri > Ophidiiformes > Ophidiidae > Brotula > Brotula barbata. Next base: position 71,669 of record OMNV01014452.1, read on the forward strand.
TTTATTTATATGGTTACGTAACTGATGATATGACTGGCTTGACTTTCTGGCATGGTTACTGCTGCATTACAAAAGATCCAAGCAGTAAAAATCGTGAGATCTCCATCAACCATGCATTACTACTTAATCTGTTAATTTCTACACTAATAATTCAGCCCGTGTATACATTTTCCTTGCGTTTTTTCGCTTTTCATCGCTGTAGAGACAAACAATTTTGAGTGTAAGATGCACACAGTCTTAGAAAAGCTACAAATCTTGTAATATTGGCAAAATATACAATTGTTGATTAACCTTAGATGAACTGACTAAATGAAAAAAAAATGTGTGCCACAGTTAGTATATACACACATATACAAATACATACATACAAACTCGACCTCTGCTCTTGAGCTGATCGACCAGGAGCCACACGACAGCTGACTGGTCCTGTTTTATCAGATTAGGTCAGTGTGGACCTCTACTCCAGGGACGATAATATCATTAGACAGGAATAAACAAACATTATCAGATTATTTATCTGTCAAGGCTGCATTTCGGTGAGTCACTCTGAATATCTGTTCCATTTTAATTCTTTACTCCAACTGTATTACTGTTAAGATTTCATGCGCTCGCAAGTATTCCTGATCTAACCTCTTTGCTTTAATATCCAGGCTAGATTTAAATGTTGGAGCTTTGACTGGCAGAGCACGCTAGGTGCAAAAAAACAAAATAGAATAAATATTATTACTATTTGTGTATTTTTAATATTGTATCTACCTCTTCAAATTTATTGTACTATACTGTAAGTTACGATGTAATTTCTAGCTCATGGTTGTCTCATCCTTAATACTAGTAACCAGATGATGTGTGATGATTTTAATGAAAAAAACATTTAATCCCTGTTACACACCTTTCTCTAGCTCCTGATGATTATACCGTATTAACAGCACAAAAACACCATGCATGGTTTCGTGCCATGATATCATTCTGGAATACCAGAATGATATGGAATACCATAGTTATCTTTTCTCCATCAAACAATGAACTAAGAAGTGATTCTGCTGTGTTTCAGGTTCATGGAAACACTGAAGTGGAAGCAATGAATTTAAAAAAAACCTTAGTCTTCTGTGATATTTCCTGAAAGTGGGGGAACCCTGCTTATTCCTAGGCAGAATGTTTATGGACTATGGCTATGGTCAGTATTTTGTAAAATACCTGAATGAACAATGCAGAAATTCAGGTTAAGGGGCTATATTGTGGGGCAGTCTGGTGGAATCTGACTCTGGTAACTTTCACAGCTAGTGATGGAAAGTGTGAACATCACACTAGCATTCAAGTATGGACCAAAACAAACACACCAGCATGTTTAATCACTCAGTGTCACTTAACACAGTCCTGCTTTCTGTTTGCTTGCTGGGGTTTAAATCTGTGTTCATTCCAGGTTCCAGCTATCCTGCCACCTGAATCACTCTTTCCTGACTCAGTTTCTCAACCATGTTTTCACCCAGAATCTTGTCTCCTATACTCATCCTGTGTATTTGTGCTTCCAACCTTTTCTTTGTCCATCCAAAGACCAACACTTACCGACAGTCACCTGAGACAAACTCTTCCAACCTCCATCCTCCTGTTGATTTTCATACGATTTGAATTCAAGGAAAATAATCTTGTTGGTTTAATCTGTTCTCATTCGCCAGGTGCTTTACTCTAAGAATATTCTTATTCAAACAGTCTTTATAAAAATAAAAAAGAGAGCGAAATACCAAAACATAATAGTCATTCTTCTAACATCAGAGCTGGTAACTTCCTGGACGCTGCTAGCCTGCGGGCTGGGCAACTTATTGCCGGAAAACAGGTTAACTGAGCCGGTTTCGAAACCTCACCTCGTTTGTTTTTTGTGCCGTTTTTCTTCGCTGTTTGGAGCTCCTGCTCTATTTTCTTCTCCAGAAAATCTTGTTTTTTCGCCAACATTTCCTCGGTCTCTCGGAGTCGCTGCACAGCCTCCTGGGTTGTCGGTGGTTTTCCACCCTTCCCGCTTCCGAAGAACTTCTCAAACAGCGACATTTTGTCGTTAAATGTCAGTACAAACGGGAGTAATGACCGTGGACGAGCTACCGGGAATCCGTTAACCGTTAACAGCTCTTGACGAAACCGTTCCGTTATTTTAAGCTAGTGACGGGACAGATTGGGACTTTTAAGTCAATCACAATGCCACTAAGCGAGACGGTGCACATTTAACACACTCATCGTCACGAGACTACCGACGTCGACGACGTCCTGACGTATCTGACGCACCCAATGTTTTGCTTTTTTTAATGAAGAACTTTATTTATAAATATAAACTCAAGTCATGTTCTTAGAGCAAAGATAGATAGAAACAAACCCAAAACACCCGAAGTAATATCAGAATGGGTAATACTTTCTACAATATTTTGTAATTTTACCCCTGGCATAAACTGTGACAACTTAGGCTGAGTCTTGTGATTTCATTACATCAACGCCAGAGCATGGTGCATGAGTGAGACACAGAAAAAACTTAACTAAACACCAAAAGACCTGACTGCAAGCAGCAGTCTCGTTTTTTTCACTCCTGCAAAGATTTACAAAGAAATATTTACATCTCCTCATTTTGAAATGTCACAAACATTTTCAGAACAGGGTTTAATTATTATTCCTTCATTAGTCTCAACACAGTTCATTGATTAAGCAAAATAAGTTCCAAAACAATAAAAAATAAAATTTAAAAAATGACATCATATTTAAATGACCAAATTATTATTTGTTGTGACAAAACAAAATGAGCTCATCTGCAACCTGTGTCCAACTTCAGACGCACGATTCATCCTGGAAAATTAAAGGCTTTTTTGGTAATTTTAAATTTCATTGAAATCATTAAATTTGCAAAACCAATATACACCACTATAAACATCATTTTGGTAGAAAGTATTTTCATATTCACACACATTGGAAAAGATTAATTAAATAAAGTTGGTTATTGCACATTGACTACACACTCTATGAATTCTTTTGGCAGCAATCCTGTTTTTTTTCCACATCATAATTGAGAAATCTCAATTTCTACTGCTGCATTTTCATACGTTACACCAAGCAAGAAATATAACAGAGGTCAAACGATTTGACTGTTGTTTTTTCAGTAACCTTCAACTGAGTGCAAATATCTTTCAGACCAAGGCATTTTTCAGAACGTGAAATTCTTAATTTTTAAAAATATTTCCACTGTGAGGGACTCAATAAAACAATAAACGGACTTGTTTTTCAGAATTTGTTTTATTAAGTATTTCAATTTTGTTAAACTTTCTCTGCTTTTCTGAGACCATTCCTTGATTCATAGACTTTTATTTCTAAATTTATAAACATTTGGATAGCTTTTCCTCCTAGAATTGCTAACCATGTTGTAAAAATAATTTGAGGGAGGTTTGTAAAAATTCAATACTGAGTCGATTCTGATTGTGATTCTGACCACGAGCTACAATTAGTGAGGAAGGCAGGGTTTGTATGGCTTTGTAAAATATCGATCACATACAAGCTTCAGGAGGCCAGCCCAGCTGCTTCAGAAAAGATCGTCTGCCATGATGCACCGTGCCAAATTTCTCCAGCTGAAGGTGTGAGTGAGCTGAACGCCAGCCAATCAGAGCCTGAGATGTCTGTGGGAATGTGGGGGAGGGGCCAACCTGAACAATATAAAGATGTTACTACACACACAGAGAGAGAGAGAATGAGAGAGAAGTGACAGAGAGAGAGAGAGAGAGAGAGAGAGTTTCATACGTTGATGCATTTTTCAGAAGGCGTCAGAGGTTTTGTCATCACGTCAAAAAGCTTCACTTCTATTGCTTCCTTGACCTTTCCACTGTCCGTCTGGCACTGAAATACACACAACAGAATATTAGCATCTGTGTGTATGTGTGTGCGAGAATGCATGTGCATGTGTCTATACCTCCTTGTACGCCTCAGTCAGGAAGCCCCACTTGTTGGGCCAAGCTTTGGCAGACTCTCGCTCAAACTTAATGTGTGCTTTCCTGCACACAAACACACACACACACACACACACAAACTGCTTTAAGCCCTCTGGCGTGCTTTGAAGAACATGTACAAATATATACACTGTAATTTCTTTGTGTATTTTTACTTTGCATTAGTTACTGGATCTAAATAAATTTCTATTTCATTTCATTACACACATGAAACACATATAAAATGGAATCTGGTATGTCATTTTTTGTTGTTTACATTTTAGATAGATAGATAGATAGATAGATAGATAGATAGATAGATAGATAGATAGATAGATAGAAAGCATGATTACAATAATACAACACAAATCACTTGCACATTTACAAATTAACAGAAGGAAAAGTGTTGCTACCAATTAACACATTTACCAGATTTCGTCCTGATGCACCAAGTTAACAGGTGTTCGCTTTGGATCCTCCATCTGCCCTAACTAACATTCTCTCTCTTTCTCTCTCTCTCTCCGTCCAGTTAATGTTTCACCTGTGGGTAAGCCACACTGACAGACCTGTTTACCATCGTCATGGAGACAGAGGTCCCTGACACCTATAGCTCTCTCCTCATGTGTGACAGAAAGAAAGATAGCAAGAGATGAATTCCTTACTGACTGACGTGGTGTGTGACTCATCTTTATACCAATGTAAAGAAATAATGTAATCCACAGCCACATTCAGGCCACACATAACTTTTGTAGAGTCTAAACCTCATTATTATTGAATGGTTTGGGGAAATCATTTTTAAAACCATGAAGTGTTCCAGTTCATGTCTGTGCGGTCTATATTTTACCATTCGACATAAAGGATCTATCAGTCAGACACAATGATTGATGACAGGTTAGGGACTTGATGATATTGATTTAGTATTTTTGTACTGCTCATTTTCTTATTCATATGTTTTTTTTACCAGTTTTGTTCTTTAATTCATAATAATTTTTACAAGAAAAAAATCTTGTATTTAATTTGTAGTAAATGATTATAATATGATGTCTTTCTTTTAGTGTCATTGTTTTATTGTTATTTACATTTTTTAATATTGTCATTTTTTTCTTCTATTGTTGATTATCCTCTGTTCTATGTTTTGACACAGTAAAATGTGGCACTAGTTGTGCTTATGGGCTGCCTATGTGTTGTCAGTTTGAGGGTAGGGGTGTGGAGGCGCCTGAGGGTATCTGACTTAGGGCACCAAACAGTTATGCCCTGAGTTGTGTGTGCGCGTGTTTGTGTTTAACTTGTAATCAGCCAATAGGGTTCAACCCTAAGGTAGGGTCAACAAAAGACTAAAAGCCTAAAAGACAAATAATTGTTTGTAACAATTAGTTTGCTTTCACAGAATTCCACTGTGTTTGTGTGTTATCTGCTGTTTAAATTAAGTTATTCAAATGGTCATATATATAAAAAAATGGCCTCTTTTTCTATTCCCTTGAGCAGAAGGATGTCATTATCAAGTCATTCACTCAACTCACAAACTAGTCCATCATCATTTATGAATCATCTTTATGGTTTTAGGCAGGTAGGGGATGATAGAACTACTGTAGAGGAACATAAAATGCTTCAGTAAATATGGAAGCATGGCAATGTTCATTATTTGATTCCTGTTTATATAAAATTGTTAACATAATCGACCTCGCCTGGCTGTTTGAATGCATTTCTTATTAGTGAGATAGGATCCGTGCTGATCTTTGTGTTGTGTTAATTGTAATTGGAGCAGCAGCCACAATGGTGCCAAACGCAAATTCCTCCAGCTTGCTGTGTGGTCATTAACGTCCTGTATGTGCAACTCTAAGTTCAGTTGACACGGCAACAAAAGCAACTCGTTCCTGTAGTGTAATCACAGAGTCTCCAGTTCAAGTTCTTCATTTTGTCTTCCTGTTGATTTGTGTTCCTGCTACTCAATATGACATACAAAGTCTGAGATATAAGGAGAGGAGAGACTAGAGAGAAAACAGCTGAAAAGTGAGATGTCTTACACTAAATTAGCACTAGATGGCAGCAGAGATCATAGACAGTACAGCCTTCAAACCCATACACACCACAGCCTATACAGTGTAAAGAATCCATCCATCACACTCGGGTTCTGCTCTACAGTTTCTTTACAGCTGGATATACTGCAAAAATGAATACAAGTATTGTTTCTGTTTATTAATATCTTTTAAACACGTTTCATTGTTTGACCCCAATGAAACTCCATACAGTACAACTTCAGTACAACAGAACAAATCCCCCAAATCATTTCTTTTTTCAACTTTCATGAGTCAGATCATGAGTTTCATTTCCTTACTGTTTTGCTATAGCGTGTGTGCGTGCGTGTTGATGTGCACGAGTGTGTGTTTCTTAGCACAAGTCTGATGGGTTCATTAAAAGAGGAAATCTTTTCCTTTCCATCGCAGCTCTAACTTAACACTGCCGAGTTGGTGAGTAAAAACCATATACAAAAATTACTCTAAAAATGCTCATTACAGAATAATTTAAGTCTGTTTGTATGTTGTGGTGTTAAGACTAAATCTGTGTTTTAGATTACAAATACTGGTTTCCAAACTGGATGTGAAATTCTCTAGTGTTCCATTTAAATCATTGACTGTTAGTGATTTACACGTTTTTCATGATTTAGGACTACTGACCTTAAGTTTTCATTTACTTACTCATTAACAATGCTCAATATTTCTAAAGCAAGACAAAAACCACAACCGCCCCCCAAATTATATGTTTTCTGAGACAAACTGTAAATAATTACTGTAAACTGTAAATAACACCTATTATTTATATTATTGTATTTATTGTCAGAATTAATATCTGATTTAATATCTGAATCTATTGTTTTGAATGTCATACATTTTTCATGTTCAAAGAAGCTTCAGTATACAGTGAAAGAAGTATAAACCATCTAAACCCTCTGTGGTTTAGGGAATTAACCCTAAGTGGTATAGGGAATGACAACTGGAGTATATATAACAGTTCAACCTTTTCTTGAAGGGTCAGTTTCTTGGATTGCACTATCAGAGGCATTAGAAACACAACGCTCTAGACCCATGATAAGGGGATTCACAGCTCATCACTCTATAGTAAGGAGGATTAAATCACTCATGACTGAACCCCTTTTTTTTTTTTTTTTTCCCCAATTTTTTTCACATCAACAAACATTTCTAAATTTCAGACGTTTTTAACTAAACATGTTTTGACTAAATTTGTGTTCATCTCTTCATTGTATTTGGCTTTCAATCGTCATCTTCTCCCAAAATAATATTCAACATTGAATGCAGCGTTTGTGACCATGGGACTTACGTATTGGCTGATCCTTTCTGTGGGCGTGGCCTGGCTCCTGTCACCGGGCCAATGTGACGTAAGCTGCAGAGGGACTGATGGGCATCCAGGAGAGGTGGGTGTTCCTGGGAGAGCTGGATTGACTGGTGTGAAGGGACAGAAAGGAGAACCAGGTAAAAGTACATTTCTAATCATATGTACCACAGCAGCATGATGAATTTAAGTAAATTTAATATTGAACAAATGAACTGGCTTGTGGGTCGGTCTTGTTGTATTTAGCCCTGAGGGCTGAAGGTCCGGTCACTATATCTGGTCAGCACGTGCTGAAAGGGGAAGCCGGGAGCCAGGGCCCGCAGGGGGACATGGGTCAAAAAGGTTTCCAAGGAATTGTCGGTGAGGCTGGTTTGCCTGGAAGGCCGGGTAATCCTGGGCCTGATGGAAGGAGCAGCCAAGGACAAGGTAATCACGACCTCTGGTCTTAAGTACATTAAGATGGAAAGTAAACAAGTACATTCACCCAAGTACTGTGCGATGTTGCACAGTTTAATGATAATTTACATGTAGAAAGGACTGACCGGCTTTTCAAAAATGTGTGTGTGTGTCTGTGTGCGTGTGTGTTCCAGATGATGATGCTGCTCAGCATACTTACTCAGCTTTCTCTGTGGTCAGGACCACTACGATGTATCCTCCCTACAACCAGGTTCTCTATGTGATCCACCACTGCTCTCTCTCTCTCTTCCTCCCTCAGTGTTTCATCATCTGTGTCAATTTATTGATCAATAAACAACATCTTGATGTAAAGATGATAAACATCCCTTTAAATTATATTAACAGCCAAGTTGACTGTTACAAATTAAACTTGAGACTTTCTTAACTCGGTGTGTAAAGTGAAATTGTCATTCTGGTATCAAATTGGGTACAAAGTGCATTATGATGTGCTCAGGAAACAAAACTCAAAGATAAGGGCTTGTGACTTCACTTGAACTTGTTAGTCTTGATTTGTGACTTCCCTGTCTTAACTTGCGACCAAGTGCCAACACTTGAGATTTTCTTGCGACTCACACAACAGTGCACAACAATTGTTCCAACCTCTGGTTTATACACACACACAAAACAAAACACAAAACACTTCATAATGCTCATTTAAGTTAAGTTGTGACTAGATGAGATCAGTTTATTACAGTGTGTATGCTTGTGTGTCAGATCGTCACCTTCCAGTCCACAAGAGTGAACAAACCATCTGCGGACTTCAACATGAATGAAGGACAATTCATCACCAGACTGCCAGGTGTTTACTACTTCGTCTTCCATGCCGTTTCCAAGGTAACAACCAGCCTGTAATTTACGCTGTAACTGGATATTTTAAGTCAGATGTTCTTTTATTGTAACGACTCGTGTAAGCAGTACATGAGTTACGGTAGAGAGATAGACAGGAAGGACAGGGCAGAGACAGGGCATGTCATGTACCAAAGGACACAGGACAGAATCAAACCTGTGCCACTTTAGTTTGTGACATGCGCTTGGCCAGCTGAGCCATCGGGGCGCAGACGTACTGTCTTTCTGCCTTTTTTGTCAAGTGACTCAGAAGCAGATTAACAGAAATATTCAGTTGGGCAGAAGAAACCTGACGAAGAAACCCTCCGAATAGCTTTGATAATTTATTATTTAAAAATTATTATTATTATTATATTATATTATTTTCTATATATATTATTATTATTTATGTGATTGTTACTTTACACCCACAAATGGTTTTCCCACACTGCATGTTGGGCGATGATATCTGTCCTCAAATTTCACCCTAGAGCAGATCATATTTCACAACAACACATAGCAACACCGCCTGCTCAGCCACTATGAATATCAAACAAATGCAGAGATTTTGTCAATAATAGAATCAAGTGGAGTCTGTTGAGGGATGATGGGTTACAGCTGTAGGAGTCAGATGGTGAGGGTGAGGCGGTGGAGCTCTCTGCAGGAAAAGGACAGGCTAACAGATTATGGGAGGGGGAAACAGTAAAAATACAGAATGGTAACTTAAGGTCCCATCATGGCAGTTATCTTTTTTTGTTCTTTTTCATGTTTGTTCCAGCTGTTGTCAATTTTGTGTTTTTTTTCGTATGTTTGTAGGTCAGCATGTGTCTGCGTATTGCCAGTGATGCTTTGGACAACAAGTTGGCATTCTGCAATTATAAGAACACCAGATCCACCAATGATCAGGTCAGCCTCTACAGAAGGACACATTTAGAGTCCCTCCTTTAGATTCCTTTAATTTATTTATACCCAGAAATTGCAATGCAACTTCGGAAGCAGAACTGATTTTGTTTTGATTGTTTTGATTAGGTCACCAATAATTAGCACATTGCTCTTTTTCAAAAGCTGTCCATGTATGAAAATCTCCTTTCTATTCTATTCAAACATGGCACAAGACACAACATGATGGCTTTGTGTTCTCAAATTTTAGGCGCGAAGGAGATGAATGCATATTTCCAGAATAAGTTGATGCTTTTTTGTTCTGATGAGTGATTTAGCCAAGTACAAAAGCGTCCCTTCATAAAGCTGTAGCTGATCTGTCCTGCTGTACTATGTTTCAGGTGCTGTCGGGTGGTGTGGTGTTACAGCTGAATTACAGACAGAGGGTGTGGCTCGAGTCCTTCAAGGAAGAACAGCGGGATTCAGACTTAGCAGACACTCAGGAAAAACAGATCATCTTCAATGGCTTCATGCTCTTCTCCTGAATTGCAGCTCCCAAAAAACCATCCATGCTAGAAAACATCTACAAACACATTTAACATTATTGTTATTTTGTGTCTGTTTATGCAGCTCAGTGATCCTAACCTGATGTGTAGTACATTTGAGTATTCATTTCAGGTGCATGACCCATTTCTGCTTTTCACACTATATAAATAATCTCTTCACCCAAAAGTGAAATTAAACTAGCTGGCTACTGCATACATTTCAATTCTAACACCTGTATACCAATGGTGAATAAAAGTCTGAATTCAGGGCTCTGGGTTGTGATGGAGTGTTTTTGTCATTTCGGTACTGTTAATTGAAATGGATGCTTCAGCAAAGGTACACGGAAACAGCTAAAAAGACAAATGCTGCAGCAACAGGAGCGATGGCTAAACAACAGGTAGTCCGACAGGAGCTGTTGTGCATTCTTCCCACATGAAAAAATGTTGACTGGTTTAATTCACCAAAAAATGATCGCAGGAAAACAAAGAAATTACCAGAAATAATCCCTCAGATACCCATAGTTGCAGTATGCGAATTATGATGAATTCTAGACGTTAAAATGAGGAGAGGCTTTTTGTTGTATTCGTGATATGGAAACACGCCGGCATAACTGACCTTTTACATCAACAAAACTGATGGAGGAGACACGGAGGAGAGGCGGGAGCCCTCGGCAGAGATGGATAGCTTGACCTCTTGTCAAATTAAGGAAGAAAATCATGTCTAAAATATAAATGTATTGTAGTGTAGTGTAATATATTACATTTTCATAGAATACACGGAAAAAAATCTAACGCAAGAATAGAGTCCGACTCTGGTCTCTCCTTGCCCCTCCAATCACTGGTAGCACTGCTACCGTAACAGCAGGAATAGACAGGCATCAAAATCCAAGCTGGTTTGATCGGGTTGGCGCCAACGACGGCTCACTGACCGTTTGACACACTCGGCGGTAAAGTGATCAACAAACTATCGGTGAAAAAGAGAGCAAGGGCACTGCAGCGGTGTTGGCTGTGGACCTTCTGTCTCGGGACTAATCAGAGCGGTGCAGCACAACCATGGCTTGAGTACAGCAAGCAGGCAGATGCCATTTTCTGTTTCCCATGTCGACAGTTTGCGTTGGTAAAATGAAAAAAGCGTTATAATCAGTCCGGGTTTGAGATCCTCTGTCTGCACCCAAAGGCGCACGCAACACCCGTTCATTCCTATGAGATGTATGTCTGTATGACTGTCATCCCTCTAAACAACAACTAAACAAATATCTCTGCCCTCAGGACGACAAATAAATTAATCTGTTTTTGAAGAATGAATGGAATTTTTGTGCCACAGCTGCGTCATCTCAGTTTGACAACATCATCGGTATTAACGAAGGGTCTAAGATTGGAATCTAGGCCTAATTTTGAATAACGTGCTCACAGACAGTTTATTCAAGTGTGCTTGCGTAAGATGAAGACTGTGGTTGGGTTAAGATAATTTTAGCTTGTGGAAATTTAGCTTCCCCATATCCAACGCCGGCACCGCCTATGGTCATGGGTCTACTCAGTGCTAACGAGAACAACACATAATTTCTGTTTGACACAGTTGCGCAATTTTTAAATGAACCAACACCCACCATTGCTTCCCGATTTTATAGAATTGTTTTCCAATACGTAGTCATAAGAAAAGAGGACTCAGCAGCAACCTCAGCTGTAATCGATACAACTCAGCTTGAGTTCTTCCGGTATGGTTGCAGAGCATTGTGGGACATTCCACAGCACTGTTTTTTTGTGTGTCTTTTCTCTGTTATTGTGTTCGTTTGTAGTAGGCTTTTTATCTGCACTGCTCTCTCTCATTGCCATGTGCTTTTGTTTCCATCCAGCCTCGCCCCCATCGCCTTACCTGATGACATCATTCTCTCACCTTTTCCTCGTCTGCTCGTTTGCCGCCATGTTTGTAATTTACTCTTCTCTGTTTGCACTTTCTGTAGACATGAAAAAAATGACAGTCCTTTCATTTCCAGTAATGACAGGTTAAGGGCCAAGTCTACGGAGAGAGCCCAACGCACTGCAACTTATGAAAACACAATAAGCAAAACACAAGCAAGTTGAACAAACATCTGCAACAACGTGACAACACACAAAGACAGAAATGCGCTGCAAAGCAAGAAACACTACGCGAAACACAGAAGCAAAAACAGCAAGAGCATGCAAGAAAAACTACATTTTTAAAGTTGTTCTTTCTCTTTATTTTGCTCATGAATAAACAGATCTTAGAACTAAAAAGTCACAAGATACAATTGAACAGCCTCCATAAAACCATGAAACATAATAATACACACAATAATGGTTTGCGTCATGATGGTCGATGACAAAGTCAGAGATCAAGAGACTGCGTGGCCTAATGGATAAGGTGTCTGACTTCAGCTCAGATTGAAGATTCGAGTCCCTTTGCGGTTGTCTTTGGCTAGTAAGGTGGCTTTGTGGGTAGTGCTGTTACCTCACAGCAAGAACTCAAATGTTGATATTTAATTACTCTCCAAATGCAGAAGAAAATGAAGTCCAACTTCAGTTCGTGACTTTGATACTCTGTCAGGATGAGTCAGACCTTTTCCTCTACTGTGCAGTCTGCTCCTTTCTCTGGCTTTTGATATAAATTCACTGGTGGTCTAGTTTCCTTGAACCTTGAGGAACAAGCTTGGGTTGTACAAAATAGCAGCTCAAATGAACCAAATACAGTATGTCCTGAATAGATGCTACGTGTGTGTATGTTTGTGTGTTTTGAGATTCCATTTGATTCTTTTCTTTATTAAACACGTATTGTTATGGTGTCTTTTGTTTTCACGTGGTTATCATAACAAACAGTCTCTCTGTGAACGGCCTGGGTTATGGTCATCATGAGGAAGTTTTATTCTTACTCTTACTAAGTGCTTCTTCCACCGCTTTCTCTACCTGAAATGCAGAAGTATGTACTGCTCTCAGTAAATCATTGCAGCCAAATGTGCTGATGTGTGATATTTGTCGTTTCCTCCTCAGAGCCTCAGTTGGATCTGAACTCAAACGATCGGCTTTTATTTCTGTTTTTATCAGGTGAGTTTCATACTTATTTATGCTCTTCATCTTGAAGTCTATGAGAAAGGATTGTGTACAAGATGTTTTTTGGAAGTATGTATTGCATATTTTGTATTGTATTGTGCGTCTTGCCTACGTTAATATTTTATTGTCTGACCTCTTCTCCTCTCCTTTGATGTCTGTCAGTCAGTTTCTCCATCATGCTCAATCATTACCTTCTCGTGATTGGGGCCCTGCTGTCATTAGTCTTTCCTTTACTGTTTGCCATGGAGACCTGCCAGACAACAGGAATGCCTGGAATACCAGGTCGGTCTGTCTGTATGTCTTAGATATGTTCAAATGGATATTTACTTTTCATAATAAGAATAACTGAAAGTGAGGCTGATGATGACATATGAAAGGAGCGATCAGTGTTTTGAATGTATTTACAGCAGTGTCTGTTGTCACGTTATTGAATCTATGGACACTCGGTAGCAAACGAGATGTGTGCCATTTGAACTTGAATTTGATTTTTTTTTTATTCATATTCAAAATTCTAATTTGTTAAATTAAATATCTGAAAATGGCATTCTCAGATTTGAAATAAGTTGTATGGATTCAAATGTTTCAAATTCAAATTGCAGTGGCAAAATTTCATTTGATAGCTGGGTCTGAAATAATACTGAACTGAATCTTCAGGCATTCCTGGGCTGCCTGGCAAAGATGGACGTGATGGACTGAAAGGAGAGATGGGAGAGCCAGGTATCAAAAGACACACCAACACACACGGCTTTGATTTTCCACCCTAAAAGCTGCGCTATTAAAACCATGATCAGACATGACAATACATTTTGTGCTTAGACTGTCTCATTGCTGGGACTTGAATGATGTTACCAAATGGAAATAAGAAATCCATCGTTCTTGGACGATAAACAGACATGGTACACTGTTATACATTTAGGTTCTTTATTGCTTGTGATTGATTCACAGCAAACAATGGTGAATTTTGTACAATAATTAGATGGTCAAATAACAGACAAAATTATGGAAGGCCATGTATTAGTATTTGCATTCATAATAGAGATTTGAACTTTGAATTTCAACTGTTGCTAGTGAGAACAGCATCAGTGGAGGCTCAATGAAGCGTCATGGCACATCTTATTGTGCTCTGTTGTTGTTGCTGCAGGTACATTGTTGAGAGGCAACTTTGACCCTCAGAGTGGACAGAAGGGGGAGCCAGGGCAGAAGGGGTTCCCAGGTAAACGAGGTCTGAGCGGCGACGAGGGGCAACCAGGGGCCCCAGGGGACATCGGAGCACCGGGAGAGCCAGGGGAAGCTGGGTATGTACATACACGATCAAGGCAATTTCTGGTCACGTTTCTGTCTTCTGCAGCAGGATTCAGTGAGGACACAGAAACGCAGAGGAGCTTACACAACTTTCATTAACACAACTAATGAAATCCATTTTGGATCAACATGTGAAATGGTTACATCACATATAAGCATAAATAATATGTATTTGATTTCGAGTACCGTGAACAAAAGTACACCCTAACAATCATTACTGAAGTTTTGCGTAGGACTGGACTCAGATCAAAACATTCCCACAGAACCTGATGGGCTTTGACCTGCTGGGCTGCTCTAAAAAAGCTTTGAAAATGTAGATATCCATTTTTTGTGGTTGCAGAACTTTCGGAGTGGAGCAGCAAGCGGCATTCAGTGTGGCCAGAGACACCAATAATTCACCACCAAAAGGCAACATCATACGCTTCACCAACACCATCACCAACATCCATAACGACTATGACACAACCACAGGACGCTTTAGGTGGGTTTATCATGTATTCGTGCAGGCTAACAGCTGGTGATTTTGGTCCATTGTTTGTGAACATCGAGTTCCAGATGTGATGGATTAAATGCACTGCAGGCTAGAGAGCCTCTTGACTTGAAAGTATTTTCCTGTGAGTCCATCAAGGATAAATAACTTATCATATTTATCATCATTATGGCATCTGATGCCGTCCTGGCAGAGCTATGTCAGCTCCTGAGGAAATATGCTTCCTCTGTGGATGACCTCTTGTGTGTTGTAGGTGCCGGATCCCTGGAACGTACTACTTTGTGTTCCATGCCTCTCAGGATGACAAACTGTGTGTGGTGCTGAAGATGGGTGATGTACGGCTGGCATCTTTTTGTGATCACAGACATGCTACCGGCAGAAAGGTATGAAGACTTAAGGATGTGAGCAGGAGCTATGGATGTTCCTCTCGTACCTTAAGCTTTACAAGACTTACAAGCTATTACAATGTCCCGTCATTATGTTATACATACAGTACATTGGTATGTTGTACAAAATGATCAGGAACAAAGAGCATAAATACATTTTAAAAATTGCCTGCTGTTCTACAGGATGTTCTTGAGATTAGAAATCTTCAAAGTTTTTGACCACATTTCAAACTGGGTCTATTCCAGGTGAGCTCGGGCGGCCTGGCAGTCTACGTGTCCACTGGTCAGGAGGTCTGGCTGGAGAGTGGAGACTTCGTGGGGATGAGAGGACTAACAACTGGTTACAGCATCTTCACCGGCTTCCTTCTTCACCCACACTAACACAAAGATGGAGTTCATGACTTTACAGTGGCTATACAATACAATAAAAAAAAGGTTAACAAACTTTTAAAAAAATTTCACGCTTCATCTTGTGCAGGATTTACATCAAAATCCATATAATCTGAACATGTGCATGCAATGATGTATAACATGACAAAATAAACAGCATTCTATCATTTGCCTGAAATATATGACTTGCTCCATTTATTAACTTTACATGCTTGTGCAATCCCACTGTTTACTTATGTTATAGAGTTCAGTCAGAGCATAATCAACATTTTAAAGTTCTTGTGAACATACTCAGTGACATACAAAGACCCATACACGACTGATGTCAGTCTTATATTTTGTATATGAATGGATTGACAAAGAGTCAGGCAACATTTAACACCAACTAGAAATGCTTATAGCTGTAAGTTGTATGTGTTGTTTGAATTTGGTTCCAACTCTTCGATGTGTTCAAGAGTTATTTTGTGGTTTAAATTGGCCACACCCACCACAGAAATTTGTTAACAAATGTGTTATATGAATACATTTTCAAAGCTCAGAAATGAACCAAGTAACCCAATGCTGTGATTATCTGTCCCACAGACAGAACTTGTGACTTAAAACTCAGAAAATACAAATAAACATCTGACTCTATCCAAGTGTGCTATTTGTATATCTCGTCTGTATGTCTAGTTGAGTCTATTTCTTCAATTATTCAACAACTGGTTGGCATCGTTAAGTAAAAGAAACTTACAAGCCTGTCTGCAGTCCATGTCAACCTTTCTACCAGCCTCCCTCCTCTTTAAATATGCTAACCAATATAAATGTCACTAGCGACATGTCACACCTGATTTCTCGGCTTTAAGATGAGGCTGTTAGATGAGGCTTTATCAGCTCATTCCTCAATTTCTCAGACACTCAGACCAAATAGTAGAATGCTTGATTACATACCAATGCCAATGCATTGTTCTACTAATATTTGTATTTATATCTTCTACATGCAATAACAAAGATAAATAAGCAATGTGAATGTTGAAGTCCACAGGGCCTCTTTCATGGGAATAAAAATGGTCACACAAAAGTCATTTGCGTGACTTCTCTTTCACAACACAAAAATGTGGAATCAGAATAATAATACTCTGACCCCAGCATGCCAGGAAACAAAGAGGAACACCAGTTTGACCCTGCTCATTCAGGCGAAATTAAATTCCAAGAAAAAATATTTACACACCATAATGTCGCTTCATCATAATTTCTGCACCATCTTGTTTTCCTTCGTCTTTAACTGTTTCACTTCCTAATGTTCTCATGCTATTTATATTTTAACAGTAAATAATAGGTAACAACGACAAAAACATGATTAATTTGGGAAAAAAATACTTTAATTGGCGCATCCTGAGTAAAGTTTATACGATTTTAAAAAAAGGACACTATTAATCCTTCTTCATTCCCATCACTGCCATTTTCCCACTGTTACAGCATCAAAGTAGTGGAAACCATGAGTCCCAGTCTTGATCATCTTTTTGTTATTGTTTATAATAATTGGCTGTATGACCAAACAGTATATCATAAAAACATTCAATATCACCCGTGTAATGAACAACCACTGTACAGCAACAGTGATTTCGCTTGTGCAATCCATTTCACTTCTCCTTTTGCTGGCTGAGCTGCTGCTGTTACTGTTAGAAACTACTTTGCGTACGACCTTCATCCACCATCAATCAGCCCATCGCTCTTCATCTGTCCATCGCACCTCATCAGCCTGTAGCTTCTCCACACACGGAACGAGCAGAAAACCTGCAGGAAACTGCACGACCTGCAAATGGTGAGAAAGAAACATAGAGATGTTGTTGATGGGGAAGTGGACAGTTTGACATTGTGATTTTAGTGGGAAATCTATATGTTTGATTTGAACCTTTAAAATATTAACTGTGATATTGTAGGGCAGCACCGATCTGAAAATGTTGATGTTTTTTTCTTGTATATTCTATTTGGCCATAGTTTACTAAACAAACCAAACCAAAATTTTTCGTGTAAACATTTTCCAACAAATGCATTCTATCAAAATGTACAATTTTATGTTATGATTATGATTTGTATTCTTTTACACATAGCTTTACTTCTTATTGTTTTATGTGCTTACCACACACACACTGCAGTACTCGGAGTGTCTTTTTCCAACCAGTCACTGTATTATTTGTGCAGCATCTTGTGCTCCGGCACCAGGACATACATTACACATAAAAAGAGCTCACATTAAACACATCTCTGCTGCCTGTAAGGGTCACTAATATGTATATATGCATGCGTGTGTATGTGTGTGTGTGTGTGTGTGTGTGTGGGTGGGGTAGGCTCCCCAGTGGCTGAATTGTAGTGCTGCAGTGTTGCTGCTCTTGGTTTGTGTCAACACAGTCATAACACAGCAGCACTGTGGTGGTGTGCCAGGGATTCCTGGGATACCAGGCACCCATGGGTCCAGTGGCAGAGATGGTCCCCACGGAGAGAAGGGTGACCCAGGTAGGTCAAACACACCTGACCCTTTGTTCACACCCAGCTTTTTTCTTTAGTTATGTTTCATATCGTATACTCGTCGTCATCATACTGCTCATTTCATAGCAATTTTAAAATTAGCAAAATAAAAAACAGAACACACATTAGTTCAGATTTGGGTCAGAATGCTTGGGGTTTGAGTCAGGACCTTTGCTATCGTTTGAGTTTCAAATCAGTCAAGGGTCGAGGTCACATTCAAAGAAATGTGATGATATACAAGTAAACCTAGAATCATAGGGAGTAAAACACTGGACCAAAGTTTGGCTCATGGCTCAGTGTTTCTGTCTTGTGCTGGATGAGCAGGTGAGGCATCATACCATGGCATGGCCCAGAAGGGAGTACAAGGTTTGAGGGGCCCCCCAGGACGGCCTGGGCTAAAGGGGGACAGGGGTCCACCCGGGCACCATGGTAATCCAGGCCTACAAGGGGAAAAGGGAAGGTCCTTCAACCCATCCAACCAAGAACGATCCTTCTTCTCATACAAACTAGTGGATGGCTCGTCGCAACCACCGTTTGATACCCCCATAAACTTCAACAGGTCAGTGTTGATAAGCTGATAAGCTTTATGCCCCTTTCACACCTCTGATGACGGGCACTGACACCATGTGTCCCTGTTATATGGAGCCCGTCTCCATTGTGATTGGTTCTTAGTCAGATGTTATGTTCTTACGCCATTTAAGTTCATGCTTTGTATGGGTGATCTTCACCCAGTTATAAAACAACTAATGACTTCTTTGAAGGCACAGATTTACTGATGACAAGTCACAAGTCCAGAAATAAGTTCACTAATGAGAGTGAGAAGTGGGTGTATTTAATCTGATCCGATCATGATGTGTTTTGTCATCATTTACACGTTATGGAAACATTAAGCAGCAGTGGTTGCAGAATGGTTGGCATTACGGAGATATTTCTTTCTTTCACTCGACATTCTCAGAGACTGCTAATTTAAGGATGTACTGGTGATAGAGATTTCTTTTTTTAAATTTATTCTAACATATGCCCTTAAAACCCAACAGTAAGATCCTGCCGGACATGGCTCCTCAGTTTCAAGGAGATTCGCTGACAAATGGGACATTCAGGAGTGGAATCAAAGGAATCTATTTCTTCACCTACCACATGTCAGCTAAGTCCAGGGTATGTCTGCTGGACACTTTTCTCACCATATTTTTCTGGGCAATATATATATTTTATGATGGTAGCAATCCAGACCCAACACTGGCTGTAGTGTTGTTAGTCCCTGGTGGTTCCCACAAAACAAGTGATCTATGACTTAAATTAATGTAAAAAAATCCTAAAATCTATATTAAAATCTATTACAATATTCAAAGGCCCAGAGTACAAAAAAATATCATAAAAGTTTGTCTGTAAGCAATAATCTTAATACACAGGACAATACGTACACACAAATGAAAGTGAAATAGATTCTGCTTGGAGGAGGTAATCTGAGAACAATTAAGAAAATTACAGGTCTTCAAAAATACAACTGTTATTAGAAGTTTAACAGACTTAAATAAACTTGTTTGTTATTAGTGCTATGGTCATATTGTGTAATTATGGCTAAACCTGTCATAGATTACAAGATTCCATTTTACAGATCATGGTGTAGATGACAACATTAAAGAATATTTTTCTTGTTTGTATAAGGTATACAGGGTAGAGATGAATACCCCATTTTCACATTCAATAAAATGTCTCTGAATTCAGAGATTACATGTGAATATTCATGTGTTATATAATGTAGGTGTGTCTGAAGCTGGTGAAGAACAACGAAAATCAAGGCGAGATCTGTGACGCATCAGATGGTTTCCTGGTCACCTCGGCTTCAGCCATCTTGGAGTTGAATGTGGGGGACGTTGTCTCACTGCAGCCCATCAGATACCAAGGCATCGTGTTCCATTCCAGTGCCGGCCAAACAATCACTGGTTTCCTCATCTCCGCAACCAGTTAGATTTCTTGCTTCTTTGCTGCAAATATTCTAATTATTAGAGTAGCCTCAAACTGGTTAATAAAGGAGAAACAGCATAAAGAATACTACTATTACTACTGTTATAATCAATAATCTTGGGATTCCCCAGTGGCTCGTCATTTAAGAGTGCGTATCACATCACACAGCAGCGCTGGTCTGATTCTGTCGTTGTCTCTCTCATTCCTGTCTATCTCTCTAGTGTGCCTATCATAATAAAGCTGAAATGCCAAAAAAGTAATCTTCTAAAATAATAATGAATAATCTTGATATTTCTTTGACAGTCTTCAATTAACTTATTCATTTCATTGTCATAATATGGTTTTGGGGTTATAAATAGTGTACTTGTGTCCTCTACTGCATTAAAGATATTTTTTCAGGAAATTAAGGATTAGGGGACAATTTCCCACCCTGTTATTAGCATAATTTTAATATTTCTTTCACCAATTTTAGATTTGTGCTTTCATCACATATATACACTGAAGTATGTTACAATACTATGACAAATGCGGCAGTTATTTCACATTTAGTTTATTTTCAATTTAGCACTCAGGTTTAATAGCAATATGCAGTGGTTTTCCCTCCTCAATACTGATATTAAAAAACATTTCCACACTTCAGGTCTATACACTTTATTTACATTTTGATCTCTCTTAGAGATAGAGCGTGAAGTTTGCCGCAAATTAGTCGTAGAGTTAATTTCAGAGGGGAAATTTTAAAAAGTCAATAACAGGCTACATTTACGCTCTTACATATGTTCGAGTAAGTTTTTTGAATAAATAAAACCCGTTGAGAGTTTCAGAGGTCTACGTAAAACTGAGAAAACTTAACGCTATGTTAACATTTGGCTAACGTTAGCCACTGTAGCTACCCCGTTAGCAAATTAGGTAAATTAGCTAATTGCACAGCACCTGTAGCAGAAAGCGAAAACTCTCCTCCACCGTTGGACCTCATTTGAAGAATGCAAAGATCAGTGCATTTTCCTACTTCATCCTGCGGGTAACGCCTGACAAGCTTCTGCTGTACTGCTTATGTGTAAATACAATTTCTTTCTGTGATAAATATTGTCTTGTTTAGTCAGTATACAGAGTATACAGTATACAGGAGTAGCCACTAGATGGCGATAAAGCTCCTAAAAATAATATTGAATTTTTACATTAGATTTATTTACTTATTTAATTTACTTTAAAGAGTAAGCACACAATTCAGCCTGTCCAAAATAATTTTCTATGGTTGTGAGATAATTGCCGCAGGTCAGGGTCCAAAATGCCCAATATCAGAACATTGAGGACCATGGAGGAGAGCACCTAAAGAGCTGGTAATGTATATATATTTCAATTCAAGATGGAATCATTGAGCTTTGATAGGCTATTAGTCAACTATCAATCAATGTAAAATTTAGGAATTATAGCTTGTGTTGTCTAAAATCACATAATAATGTCAAGGCTAAAATAATTTAAATGATTTATTTTGCCACAGGTCTTGATTATACCCAAAGTCACAGCACCATCCATGTGGTAAATTATTTACTGTTCATTTAGTCAGTTGCACAACTAGAAATAGACCTGATGTTGACATAGGATTTGGTCAAAATGAACCATTATATCCCATGAGTGAGGCTGGATGACAAATTATAGCGGGACAGATGGATTCCACATGATGAAAGAGTCATGTCACAATCAATCTTTTCATTGCAGTTTATTTTAATTAGCAAATGTACATAATCTCCGGTTAAGTTTCACATTAAAACCTGTGCTCTAAAACAAAAACTAGCCTGCTTTTCCCCATACAAAATGTACTCATCCCTTGTGTATCAAAATTAGCACTGATTAGACATCATCAAGGTAAAAGGTAAAGAATCACATGGTTTATCTAGATTTCTGCATGCCTTAAAAAATAAACCCCAAAAAATGGATTTTAATTTAACAGAACAGCTCTGATTTTTGACATTTACATGATATGCATTGAAACAGTAAACAGATCTATGAGCAGGAAAGCTGAGACAAACAATTTAACCATGGCCAGTAGGCAGATAGTTGGAACATCATCAAACTGTTCAGCTGAAGGTGAAACCACAGAGCTATCACCAGAAAATCAAACATTACAACAATTAGTACGTCAGGACACATTAGAAACAACGCCATCTAGAGTTCTCCTCGTGGATGGGCATTCAAGTGAAAAATAATCCCTACACTGCTGAGGAAACAGATGACCCCAAAGATCGCCAGCACATAGATAAGTAGTCTGTTTTACAGTGCAGGAAGCAGCAGTGTGAAGAAAATCAAAAATCATCAATATAATTATGGCAACATGTTTGCATGGGATTCAGGGGACTAACGGTCCAGAGCAAGAATCAGTAGTAAAAAGATAGTCAGTGTAAGTCAGTTCTATCTAAATGTCAGACATTATTCAGGAGATGTCAAACAGACTGAATGTTGAAAACACAGAATTTTACCGTGTGTTTGAGACATTTCATGTTTGCTTTGTTGAGAAATGTGCTGCACACGTGAACCAGCAGGAAACCTCTGAGAAATAACAGTTCAGTGTGGCAGCACTGTGTAAATCCAGTTAATTTTTTGAACTTTGCATCTTAGTCCAAAACTTTTCCAAATCCAGTTTTGAATTTTTCCAAAAAGCAGCACAGAGCTGTCCTGTCAGGGACATTCTGACTAACTTATTGTGTAAAACCAGGAATTATGTCATTATCTTACCAATCAAGTATAAAAAATAAAAACATGAATATTGTCAAGTGCAAAATTTATCGACTGATGATTTCAGAGCATAAGATTTTTTGCCAGTCAGGTCATCTCTCACTTCACTTTCCTCACAGCTCCAGCTCTTAACTCATTTGTACTAATTATTTCATGATTTTGTCTGGTTCACTGCAGAAAATATGTCCAATTTTTCATTTTACTTTCCCTCTTTTTTTCAGCAGCAGGGAATTTTTAAATAATGGGCTGTTTTTTTTTTCATTTGCCCCATTTTTTGCAGTGAATAGTGACACAAAACGGAGCAGAGGAATGAGAGCAGTTTTCCCAGTGAATCATGGGACGGTGACGTGGAAGGGGGAGCCTTGGATGTGGTCATCGCCCCACTTTACCACCAAGATGTAGCTGCCGCGCTCCTTCAGCAGGTAGCTGATGTCGTACTGTAGGTTTCCGAGGTGGTTGACCAGAACCTCCTCACAGGGAACCTGAGGACCATAAACTCCCACAAGGAGCATGTTCTTACCTGTGCAGAGGAGGAGGACAAAAGGTAAGTGAAAAAAAATCTAAATCTACAATAATTTACAAACTAAAAAGCCTGTTCACACAGTCTGAATTTTTTGCATCTCTGTTCTCATTCAGATACAGTGATTATAATACAAAGATTTACAGGGATTTACTGAAAAATTTGATTTGATACAAACAGGAGCATCCAACGCAAAGAGATTTCCACCTTGAGGAAGTGTTTTAAAAAGTTATGGAGTCACTTCAGACTGCCATTCATTGGATTAAAACTGATAAATTCAATGTGAATTAACTCTGAGTGACAGGAGGATGGACTATTTGTTTTGCTAATGTAACTCATTTAAATATGTCTAACTGCATGAACTGTGGTGTTTTGTTTAGTGACTAGCAGAATTATTAGATGTGCCGAGTGTGATATCACAATCGTATTGTTTATGAGCACCTAGAATTTGAAGCACAGTAACAAGCCCAAAACATGGATGAGAGCTTGTGGAATAGATAAACTGTATCGGCAGTCATTTTAAATGAGGTAATGGGAGGACTGTGTGTATCCCACAAAACAGCGTTCACACTATTTAAGATGCATCTAAATGCTCCTCTACATGAAGCTTTAAGTTTAGTTTGATACAAATGTGTTCACCGTTGCTTTGTTATGTTGTTTCCTGATTTGCATGTTAGACAGATGTTACACTGTGGAAATATGAGGTACAGTGAGGTCATTAAGTCCTGCTCACCAGCTTTGCTGCAGTCGACAGAGAAGGTGCTCCTCCGGCCTGCAAAGGCTTTACTGAGTCCAGGGCCTCGACTCAGCACTTTGCTGGCATCTGAATCAGTCGGGGGCCAGAAGGCAGCACTCTGGGTAAGGCTGCTACTCGTCGCACGCAAGAGTGGATCCACTGTCAGTGTCGATGTTTCACTGGCGTTGGTCACGTTCACCAGTCGAGGACCTGACGGGAGGAAGAAAACTAAGTTTGTGCTTGCAACTAGACCAACTTGACACAACAGAAAGTGTTTTTCTATGATATTTTACAGTGCAACATTAAACATTAAACATATTTGAATGTTACAACCTAAATTCCTCTAATTTTCAATTTCAAACCATTTGTAGTATCAAATTTTCTTTTGGAAATAATGCATTGTAAGCAGCTTGAGGGAACAAAATCAGTGTTGAGATTACTATTGTTGGGACATTCACTTACCTGTGACTTTAGCTTTGAAGGGACTGCCAGTGATGTGGTTTGGTCCTCCATACTTGATGCTGATCAGGTAGTTTCCAGGTGCCATGGGAGTGTAAAGCACCCTGTAGCCCTCTGGAACCTCCTGACAGTCCATTTTTACTTTGGAAGGGCCTTCAATGGTCACAGCCAGGGCCCCAGGGCCCGCCTTGGTGTTGGTGATGACGAACTCTGACCTTGCACCTGCAAAAACAAACAAACTGAGTTTTTTCGGGGGGTTTTTAGCACTCGTTGTTGCTGCCTTCCTCTGGACAAGATACATTTCGTATTCAGAGGTAACAGGGAACAAAAGTGTAATATGGGAGGACATGCTGGAGTGGACAAACTTTACTTATTTCTATAAATTAGAAGGATTTATGAAGTTAAAATGTGCTTTATTTAATCAAACCCTGCAATTTCAAGCAATTGCCAGTGAAATGATCAAAGTTCATATAGACTGACAGAGAGACATAACCCACCTGTTGTTCCTCGTTCCAGTCCAGCCCCATACGCAGAGACTAGACCCGGCTCTCCAGTCTGTCCTGGTTCCCCAACTCGGACCTTGAAGGGGCTTCCTGAGATGTGCGCTCCATTGAACTTGACGTCGATGGAGTGGACTCCGTTCTCTCTGGGGATGAAGCGGATGGCGTACTTATCTGGAGGATGACAGAAGGGTTTGGGTTTCTTTCTGAAGACATCGCACAGTTTCAGAGCTTTGTTGAAAACTACAGTTTTTGTGTGCAGGTTTTAAACTCTCCCAAAAACTTTTCAAAGTTGGAATTGAGTTACAGTTGATTAGTTTGTGATCAGAAATTTGTCAATTGGTCATTCATCCTGTGACAACTACAATGAGCAGAAAATTAGATAGCAGCAGAAACTTAAAAAAACAAAAAAAACAAAACACTTTTCCTGCACTTTCAGGTGATTTATTCTGAAATTGGTCACTGACGTTGTTTTCTTTTACTAAATTGTAGCATTCTGGATATATTTGGCTTTCACTTACCGGATCCGTAGGCCTTCGAGTGGACCTTTTAAGAAACGCAGTACAAAATGTGGAAAAAGCCTCTAAAAGCTTTAGATGTTTTGTGAACACAAATCTTGTTTTCATACAATTTCTTTCCTGAACTATTCTTTTTTACGTGAGGCAACTGAGAACATTGTGGAGCTAGGACCTGAAAAATTATGACATTTTGGAAAATTGCCAGAATATCACCTTAAAAATTACTACTGCCGTTTTCCTGTTTTTCCAAAACATTCTAATTTGCAGTTTTTTAACTATACCACACACACACACACACACACCTCTCTCCAGTTCAGTGACAACACATTCCTCCAGAGCTCCTGATGGGCTGTGGACTTTGGCTTCCATGTTGCCCTGCGCTCCATTCAGATGCACTGCAAAGGATGCTGGGTGATTCACCTTCAGACCAGACTCCTGCCAAGGTCACACACACACAGAGAGAGGGGTTGTGGACAACTGAAGTCAATCAAGTCAGAGAGAGCACAATGGTAAAGGGTATTCGGAAGCAAACTTCAACTGTCAGAGTGTCACAGCCGTGGCCAAGAAAGAAAAAATGATGGTGAATGGAGAGTTGGCAAAAAAAAAAGGAGTATTTGTGTGGCTTTGGCCGAGTGGTGTGAGTGATGGAGTCAGTGAGCATCATTTCTGCTGGACAGATAACTGTAAGACTCTTTGGCTGCGTTGTGATCTGTTTTATTGTAAGTCAGACGCAATGGCTCCAACGTAATAACAGGTGTTTGGTTTTGCATTTTGCCAAATGACTTATGCTTGCTGCGTAAAGTCTACATTGGTGAGCCGCCCGTGGTGGGAGGGGCTTTTGAGGCAGGCTGTGGTGCAGCCAATGCCGCTTCCACAATGTTGTCGACAGCAGCCTTAAATGACGAACACGCGTACCTGCGGGTACACAGTCCAAAATAGGAGGTAAATTATACATTCGCATCAAGAATATCTAAACTGAGATATTCTCCTCTTCTTCTATTCTATTCTACTCTTACCTGAGCTCCTGATGGTCAAGGTCCAGCAGACAGAGGCAAACAGAGCAAAGTTTCAGATACAGAAACTGCATAACAGCATCATTCCTGTCAGTGTTAAATCTGAAGGTTACAATTGCTAGAACAAACAGGGAACTTTATACAGCATAGTCGGCAGAATATTGAGTGCAATACCGCCTTTGATTGTGTTTTAATTGTTCAAAAAACAGTTCAAAGTGCACACAATCATCCTTAACTTTTAAAAATAATTTTCTCAAATAAGGAAATACTTATCAGATTATTACAGGTATTTGGGTACTAAAACTGTTAAATGCATTATTTATTATTAGTTATGGAATAAAACATGAGATAAAAGTTAAAAGCAATTAACACATCTATGAATAAAAAAGATAATCTTGTAACATTATAACTTTTTTTTTCCAAATATTACAACCCAATTCTCTGACAACTCTTATTCATGTTTTTGAGATATAATGCTATCTTTTCTGAACAATCTCAGTAATGACGTTAAACACTAATTAAAACTAACTGTTGATGAGGTACCAACACAGCAGTACTTCATGTGTTCATCATACATTGATACACAGCTGTCCTGACAGGAATGAGACTGTTGCAAAAGGCGTGCTGTAGTCTGCCTCGGTCTGCTGTAACAAGGCAACCGGGGAGATGATGAAGGTGCTGCTGATGATCGTGATGAAACTGTTAAATACCTTTAAATGAAACATAAGAGAAACACCAGCGGCTCCACACCAGAGGGAAGAAGGACTGACCAGAGCCAGGCAAAACACTCTCAGAGGATCAACCCTAATTGTTTTGCTGTTCATGTGGCATTCACTGTCACATTTCACAATGAATACCAACACAAAGATATCTCTTAATCAAGGGAAATTTAACTGTAACTATTTTTCTAAGTAGACTACAACTATGCTAGTGGGTTGTAGTAGTAGTAGCCTAGTACAGAGGAACAAATTGACAACTACTGACCAAACTGCCTAGAGTTCATTTTTGTAAACCTCTGTTGTATTGGGCCAAAATTAGCGATGGGAAATATGGATTAGGCATCTTACCAGGAAATTTACAGAGGATATTCATTTGCCACAACAAGAAAAAGTTGATATTATAATTTCAGTAATTGTAATTTGGTTATTTAAGAATTTATGTGTATATATGTGTAAATTTTAAAAGTCTGTTTATTTTGTGATTCCTCTGCTACAGTCTTAGTTCTTATTCTGCTTGCTGATTAAAGATGATTTTTGTCCCTGTTCTGATGAGTCTGGACTTTCTAATGCTGGGGTTGAAACAGTGACTGATCTGACAGTTTGCCTGACTGTGGTGACATTCCTGAGGCCAGTTGCATAAAAATACTGTGTATTAGTCTAGAATTCAGCTGATTTGGGTTTTTGAGTTCTATAATGAGATTTCTGAATGTAAGGCATAAGTGGATGGGCTGTTAATCAGAAACCCAAACCAGTCAAACCCTCACAGTTGGTTTATCTGTTACGCACAACTAGAATCAAATGATTATCCCTCCTGACAACATGTTTATGCAACTGTTCCCCAGAGACCCTGAGCAAGGCAGGGCAGACTGGTTGTGGAGGTGTCTCCTCATGCCTCACCTGAAGGCCTGTAACAGTGAGGCGGCGGGCGTCGTTCACCGGAGCAACAACTGGAACCAAGTACGGGCTGTCTGGTATATGTTGGTCATTAAACTTCACTGAAATCTCATAATCACCTGGAGAGAGGGAGGAGCAGACAGGAGTGAGGTCAACAAAGTCCACTAGTCAAATACAGGTTCAATACATTATTTTGTTTGGTGTAATCATTACTGGTCAGTATCAATTTATATAATGATTGATATCAGGTTAACACAATTACCACATTTAGCCAAAAATATTTATAGTTTTCTCTATAAGGTTCTGCATTTTGTACCAGGCTCCTGGGCGATGTAGGCGACGCCGCACGATCCATCTTTACGGTCATCAAATGTGATCTCGGCTCTACTGGGTCCCTCCACCGCAATGGAGAGACCGCCAGCCCCCGCCTCCCTGGTCCAAATACTGAACTCAGCTGGGGAGAAAGAAAGAGAAGGGATGAACAAAGGAATACCGTTAAGAATGTTGGCACAGTGTGAGAGCAAGCTGTAAATGATGAAAATGTGGTAATTAATGATGAGTCAAAATTAGGCCAAACAGAAATGTTTTGTTATGTCACAGTGCCTGGCCTAAAAGAAAACCAAGTACATTCTATTCACCAGCAGTAGAATCCAATGCAAAATAAACACAGCTTACATACCTGGCTCTCCAACCTGTGCACCCTCCAGTCCTGGGCCCCCGGCTCTCACCTTGGCAGCCCCTCCTTCACCCAGTGGCCCCACTGTGAATTGGAAGGGGCTGCCGGGGACGTGCACATCCCTGTACCTCACACTAACTCTGTGCACGCCCATCTCCATGGGAACGAAGCGCACGCAATATGTGTCGTTGCCCATGCTGACCAGCTCGGCCGGCTGAGTGACTTCACGGGGGGAGGTGACCTCAGCTCTGACGTCCTGCATGTCGATCGCTGTGACAATGAGAGAAAAAGAGAAACCCCGAAGTCAAAGCGGTGATGAAAGAAAAAAGAGGAGACAGCATTACCAAACTAAAAGTTTCTTACAGGAAATGTGTGCGATTGCTGTCAGCTGTCTCACTGAGGGAGCACCTTGATTGTTATTGCAGTAATTTACTGGCTCTGAAAATGCTATTATGTGGTAATAAAACCTTAAATAGGTGTTTGGGAATAAAAACAGTAATACATTATATAATGTATAATAACTCATAAAATGTTTATGCTCTCATAATGAGTTTGTGTTTCCGATCAATCTTCTCTGGGCACGATCAATTTTCTCTGGGCACTATAACACACCCTTCACACCCACACTTCCACTTGGATTGCGGGCGTCTACAATCCAAACACCTCTGGCAGCCCTAGTTCTCCCTGCCAGCACCAGACCAGAGAGGCCAGAGATGAGGCGGACATGGCCAGGGGAGAGGCTTCGATCCTGGGCTGAATTAGAGAGACAAGCCCGTGGGCTGCTGGATCTTCCAGACCACCAAAGGGAGCAGAAAGAGCGGGAGGAGGTCTGAGAGAGGAGCTGCTGAGACATGACCAGGAGAAACCAGCTCACTACAGGTGAGAGGACAGAAGAGGAAGACAAGGAAGGGAGGGGAAGACGAGTAAAGACAGCAGAGGAGGTGGAGGAGAAGGAGGAAGAGATAGGGAAAGGAAATACAGAAAAGGGAGAGGTGGAAGCAGAGTTAGAGGAAACAAGCAAAGAGAAAAGATTGTGAGAGGAATAAAACGAGCTAAGCAGAGGAAAGATTGAAGGAGATGGCAACAAAAAAAGACAAGAATAAAAACCAAGAAAATAAAAAGAAGGAAAATGCTGACAGGCAGACATCATTATGTTATCAGGTTGTAAGAGAACAACAGAGGGGAAATTGACAGGAAGGACACAGAAGCAGGAAAAGGCTTTCTCACAAGTCAGCCAGTCAGCCTGAGTCACGTCGTTAATTAACAAATTAAAAAAACGTCCACTTTTTGACAAACGAAAAGTGAACATGTGCTGCTGTGCAGCGTGTACCTGCTATTTTCAGACGCAGGTCACACACACTGCCCACACTGGAAACAGATGCTGCTTTCTGTCGTCTGGTGATGCTCTCTCTGATGCGCCCCTCCCCTGTCACTCTCACCGTAAAAGGACTTCCTGTTGACAAACAGACCTTAAGTTGACCTCTGCTTTGTGAGTCATCAAAGAGTCATCATTTGCTTAGATTGACTAGCTTCAGACATTTTCACAATGCAACTTTAAGAGATCTGATTAAAAAGACATGGAAGACACAAGATGTTCTGATGTTTGTCCATATTACAAATTTGTGACGCTTCGTGATTCATAATTAGTTTTTGCTGCTGTCTTTCTGACGTTCATGCTTATTTCTTTCATTTAGGTAAACTTTGATTGATTTTCCTGACATGTAAAAAGCATCCGTGTTTACCTGGGACGTGTTCGTCTGCAAAGCGGATAGAGACGATGTAATTTCCTGGTTCAGTGGGACAGTAGGTCACTCCACATGTCCCATCTTCCAAGTCATCAGTCTGGATGTCTACCTTGCTGGGACCCTCAACGGACAGAGCCAGACCACCATAACCTGAGCACACACGGAGAAATGCAACCTGTCACTGTAATAGCACTTATAGTGATGTCTGTCTGTGTGATAAGATAGAGGATCTCCATTAAATCAGAAACTTGGCTCAGGCAAAGGGTCCATCTAATGAAGTGCTTATGTTTCATTAAACATGGCGACTGTATTGATGCATACTGACCAGCCTCCCGTGTGTCGACCACAAAGTTGGCATTGGTAAAGGTGGAGCCCTGGACAAGGCCATCGCCATAAGCTTTGACCTGGCTGGCATCACCGATCTCAGACTGGACCACCATGATGGTGATGGGACTGTTGGGCACGTGATGACCATCCTTCAGGATACTGACAATGTGCTCCCCAACCTCCCTGGGAATGAAGGAGATACCTGAAAAGAGGAGAAGGTAGACAAGGATGAAAAAGAAGTAGGAAAAGACACAAATTAAAAAAAGGAAGAGAGAGTGAACAGATGGAACAGATGTTGGGTACAGCAAGCGAAATGTAGAAAGAAGCAGGCGAGGGAACAGAGAGTAAGAATAGTAAGTAGTGAAAGTCATAATGGAGAGCAGAGGGAAGAGTGGGAGAGGGAGGAAAAAGACGCTAAAATGTGTTTGTGTTTTACCAATGTGGTTGTTGGACATCCTCTTCAGCAGGCAGGGTTCGTCATGGCCCGAGGGTGAGGTAATGCTGGCAGTCAGCAGGCTCAGGTCCGTCTCAGTGATGTCCAGAGAAAAATCTGCTGCCGAGCCAAGCTTCACCTGAGAGCGCCGTTGGTTGTCCTCTGACACACACACACACACACACACACAAGCGTATTGCTTTGTTTCACCTGATTTCTTTCATGAACCTAAGCGCAAATGGAAAGTTACAAACTTTACATTGTCTGCATGTTTCTCATTCTAATGAGCCCATTCTGGAAGTCATTGCCATCCTGACTTAAGTTATACATTTTGTCTTGAGGAAATCTTTGAAGATCCACTCTTTTGGCACTGTCTGCATAGAATAACCACTGGTCTGAATGGATTCTAAAACTACAAGTAAATCAGAATCTGCGCTGTTGTGGCATCTAACCGGTGATCCTGGCGGTGAAGGGGCTGCCAGCAATGTGCTTGTTGTTGTATTTGACCAGGATGTTGTAGTCGCCGGGCAGAGTGGGCAGGTAGCTGACACTGCACGTCCCGTCTTTGTTATCGGCACATCTGATCTCTGCTTTTGATGGACCCTCAATGGCCAAATCCAGACCTCCTGGACAGACAGGTATTCAAAATAGTTCACGCAGTGCATTAAAATGATTTATCACAAACTATAGTTTAAGGAAAAAATATTTTTCTTGAGTGCAGTACTTAAAACATTATGCACAATTTCTCAAGTATGTTTTCTCATGAGTCAATTTTACTTAAAACTAAGTCATTTCTAAATGAGATCAAAGTTGAGGTACTTCATCCTTCACTGACTGCTACTACTACTTGAAACACTAGCACTGGAAGAGGCTGCAGTACCTTCAGTAGCGTCTTCTGTGTAGACAGTGAACATGGCCATCTTGTTGGCCACTCCATAGCTCAGACCAGGTCCGTACGCTGTCACACTGGGACTGCTGGCATGGTTCACATAGAACTGCAGGGGTGACTCTGCAGTACACATAAGTAACAGTCCATGAGAGCGGGTAAAGACAAATACTTGAACTCCAGTTTGTTAGTTCTCCATGAGCATTTATGAGGTCCTGTTTTCTGTACCGGGGATGTGTGTCCCATTGTATTTGATGTGCATCTCGTGCAGGCCGGCCTCGGTAGGCGAATACTGGACTGTAACCGTCCCATCCAGGTTGTCTGTGATCAGTGGCTGAGCTGATTTACCCGATGGCATCAACACCTCGCCTGACGGAGAGACAGTTTTTTTTTTTTTACACGTTTTACAAACATAAAACATAGACAAGTATGTTGTGAGTCATACAGAAATACACGTAGTGATTCTATGGTTTCCTCACCGG
Organism: Brotula barbata; assembly: GCA_900303265.1. NCBI lineage: Eukaryota > Metazoa > Chordata > Actinopteri > Ophidiiformes > Ophidiidae > Brotula > Brotula barbata. The sequence goes on from OMNV01014452.1 coordinate 104,414, forward strand.
TGATCTCTCCCTTCCTGAAGGAGAAAGGAATCACCATGTCGAATGGTCTGAAGCCACTTCCGTTTACGCTGCTGCTGACTGGCTGGTAGTTGTCTGATGTCACCTGCCGAGAGAGACAGAGGGAAAGAAAGAGAAAGAAAGAGAGAGAGAGAGAGAGAGAAAGAAATTACAGACATGCAGCCCTGCACACACAGTAGCATCCTGGAAAGTGTAATGCAGGAAAGAAGAGGATGAAGATTGTCAGGTGAGTCTGTGTGATGCAGCCACAGCGATGAAGAGTGCAATGAAAATAAAGGATAAAGGGAGAAGGAGAACCACAGCAAACTGCTGTGGGAAAACAGGAACCGTACACACCTGAATAAAACCGACAAACAACCGAACTGTAACCACAGCAACACACGTCACAGACAACCAAGGTTTACTTTTTGAACACTTGCTGGCACCTCGTTGGCTAAGAGGAAGAGAGGCGTAATGATACAGGACGGAGGAGGCGAAGCGGTCAAGTGAGTTCACTTTAAAATGGATAGAGAAAGAGAGAGCGGCGTGAAGTTTTAACCTGCAGCCACCTGCAACAGCTCACATGTGTGGGTGTGTGTGTGCGTGTGTGTGTGTATGAGATCGGTGCTTTAGTGTCATTCAGTGTGTTTTTGCATTCTGTGTGCATTTAGATAAGTTTGTGTTGGTGTATTGTACCCAGGGCTGGAAGCCAGCACCGGGGGGAGCACTCTGTTGCTGTAGAGATGTCTGCTGTTGCATCATGGGTACCTCATCAGTGGCCTGAGGACACAACAGCAACGGTTAACTGACTCTGACCTCTCTCTCAAACACAGACACACACACACACACACACACACACACACACACATTTGTCTGTCTGATTTCACCTTTCTTCTACACTCACTACATTAGCATGTAGTATGTTTACTCCTATATATTTTCGAAAAATATGTTCTCCCTGAGTCTGGTGTGATTTGTGGGTGCAACACCTGCTACACTCAGATTGACTAAATTGTGATTAAGATATGTATACATGACGTGACATGCGTGATCTGCAAGCACACCACGCAGTACAACTGTGTGTTGAGGCCCTAAAGGACAGAACTATGATGTCACCCGAGCTCTCCCTCCACAGCTTATGGAGTCTCTTATGAAACGGCAAGTACATGAATATGAGATAACACTGTTGGAGCTTGTTCAGAGTCACCTGAACTTTCGCATCCATCTGACCCACTGGCTTTGATTGAGGGAACCCGATAAATGGACTTTAGGAATCAGCTCAGTGACAGGAGGATGAACACTGCCTTTCCTCCAAAAACATAAGTCGTTTAATTTTGACTGACCGTACAAACTGCTTAATTAAAGTTTGTTTAATTATCAGATGTGTAACATTATACATAGAATCCTACACAGATGCGGTTTTGGACCTAGTGTCTGGTTTCCAATCATATTTTTTGCTGGAGCTAAAATATAAAAGATTGCTATAGATTGCTATAGATTGAAAAAAAATAATGATCGAGCACTATGATTGGTCAAAATCTTCAATAGTTGCAACACAGTTTGTATCCCAAACCTGTAACACTGTAAAAGTTTACCCTTTGTCTTACCATGACTTTGAAGGGACTGCGTGGAATGTTCTCCCCTCCAAAGCGGACGTAGATGACATAGTTCCCAGGCGTTGGCGCTGTGTAGAAGATATCGAAGGTTCCATCTTCATTCTCCAGTACCTCTGCCTCCACCTCAGTGCCATCAGGCTGAACCACCACGCAGCTCACCTTCCCTTTCCCGGCACCCTTAGCGTTCACGACCAAGCCCAGCTCCTCGCCAATGGTCACTGTGGGCCCAACCCCAGGACCTGAGAGGGGGAGGGGACAGTTTGTTTATTCTGTATAGATTTCTATTTTCGATATGATATCTCTTTGGTGGTGACGTACCAGTGACAGTGCACTTGCTGGCATCTCCGGCTGCTGTGGCGCGGACTCTGTAAGGCGAGGCAGGGATGTCATCGCCGCCATACTTAATAACAATGGTGTATCGACCTGTACGATCCGGGACGTATGACACCGCGTATGTACCATCGCCGTTGTCATGGATAGTGGCCTGCTTTGGTTTACCATCTTGGTCCTGAGGAGAAAAGGAGAAATGAAGGAAGGGAGGCAAGGTGAGGGAGGAGAGGAAGGAAGGAAGGAAGGAAGTCATGATGTTTGCAGTAAAGGTAGAGAGAAAAGAGGAAGAATGAAAGAGGCAAGCAAGGGAGGAAGGTGGAAAGAAAGTTATGAGGGGACAACAGAAAGGAAAGCAAAAGAGGAAACATGGATGGATGAAAAGATGCCCAAAAGGTATGGGAGGAAGACAGAAGACACAGATGACAACAGAGAAGGACAGGCTTGAGTACTGTGTGTCTCCTGTATGTGTGTGCGAGTTTTTTTTTGTTTGTGTGTGTGTGTGTGTGTGTGTGTGTGTGTGTGTTACTGACGGTGATGAGCACGCTCAGTTGGCCCTGGCCAGCATCCTTGGCATCAATGTTGAACTTAACAGGCAGGCTGGCAGGGACCCCGCTGGTGAGGCCTGGACCGCTGGCTCGAACCTTACTGGCATCATGAGTGGGCAGAACCCGAAATTTAAAGGGACTGAAAACACACAAAGACACCAAATTCAACTCAAGTACACTGAGTAACTACAGATTTCAAGTACTGATACTTTCAGTGAGTATGAAGCTGTATGAGGAAAAATTGGGGGTAATTCATAAAGGACAGCACACGATTGAATGTCTCCCTAAGGCAAACACACAATCCTGTTCATGCATTCATATGACATTTATAGTGTTAATCCTCTTCTTCAAAAAGCACAGTCAGAAAAATTTAAATGTGAAATCTTATAGCAGCATGTTTTAAGCTGTATTAGGTTCACGTGTCCATACATGTGATGTGTGTCTAACCCCACAGATGGCACTGTGTACTTGATCAATCGTTCGCTATATATTTATACAGGCTCATAAAAATACTAATTTGATTTAAAGGTAATATTTCTAGCAGTACTGTTTGTACCTGCGGGGGACATCCTCATCAGCGTACTTGACAGCCACAGAGTACGGTCCCTCCAATGAGGGGGTGTATGACACCATGTGGGTACCATCCCCGTTGTCCTTCACTTCCACTGGCTCGGCAACACCTGAGACACACATTCACACACACGGACAGCTTTAATACTACTCCAAGAACTAAATAAAACAATTATACTACCTTAACTGATTGGAGGTTCAAGTTAATTCATTGTATATTTAACATTGTTCTAAAAAATAAGTTAATGTAACTCAGTGGTGAAACAAATTATTATAACTATGGGTTAAACCCAACACAAACACAATTTAAGAACAGATGATTATGACAAACCCAATGAGCCCAACACTTTTTAGAGATGGAAAAATAATCTCTACAATTAACTCTTTACAATCACAAACAGTTTGATTATAACGTTTTAAAGCAAACAGAAATCGTTATGAGTAAATCGTTATATTGACAATATTTCTAACTGAGCTGTATATTCACCTTTAGGAGCAGTGACAGCCACGGCCAGTGGAGCCACACCAGCCTTCCGGCAGTCCACCGCAAAGGATTGCGGGATATTGGCTCTGACCCCTGGCCCTAAACCAGAACCAGACACCTTGACCTTGCTGGGGTCAACCACGTCCTTCACTGGGACCTTGAATGGACTGCCTGGAAAGGTCAGAAGAACAAATTTAGTTGAGTGACAGAGATGAGTCATTGTGAAATTTGGCCTTATTTCATTCCAGACACTAGATTAATAAAATGGAAAAACTAAAAATGTTAAAGACTGAATGAAATGGAAATCTCACCAGGGATGTGCTCTCCTCCATAGGTGATGTTGACGTCATAAAGGCCGGCAGTGAAGGGAACGTACTCCACGCTGCAACTGCCATCTTTATTGTCCTTACAGGACATCTTAGATTCTGATGGACCCTCCACGGTGATGCCGAGACCACCAATACCTGCACCTCTGGTGAAACAGCAAAACAAGATCTGATTTACAGAGTGAGACTTTATCTATGACAAAAATGTAAATGTTGACCTGAGGGTGGTCTGTCCCCTACACGTCATTTTGAAAACATCTTATGCCACCATAGCACAGATAAAAGTTAGGGTTCCCAATCAGACTTTTTGGTAACTTATTCACATTTATTGCTCTGCTTCTTCCTTCTTATTTTTCTCTCCTGCTCATTTTGTTTTCCATTTTACTTTTTTGGTTATAAAGTTCCTCCCTGAGCCGATGAAACAGAAAAAATGTCTTTTTAAAATGAGTTGTAAAATATGAAAAATGGAAATGCAATGTTTCAAGAAGTCTCCAGCAACGTCATCACTGACATTAGTAGCTCTTGCCACAGTTGATGTCAAAGCACGTGCACAAAAACATCAGGTCAAAAGTAAACTAAAGTTTACTGGAGACCACCTAGAAAAAGACCAGGATGTCCATATTTCTTAAAAAACATACTTCATGGGGTGTCCTAATTTTTTCACAATCAATGAAATCTCTAATCAATTTCATGGATGTATCATTATAGACCAAAGTGTTGGATTTCTGCAAATGTACATAAAAATGTTGATGTGTAACAGATCTACTGTGATTCGAGTAGCATCATAGACATCTAAACTATAAGTCGTCCACCTTTTACACTACCGATGGTACCTGGTGACGATGTTAAAGTGGTTGGGTTTGTCTGTCAGGGCTTGTTGGAGCCCAGGGCCTGTAGCCACCACTCTGCTGGGGTCACATCCCTCTGCCACAGGAACCCTGAACGGACTTTTGGGAACTGGGGTGTCGTCATAAAGAACTTCGATGTTATGGACACCTGAAACACAAAATGGGTTTAAACATAGCAAAATAAATAAATAAATATCAGAACCTGCACAACTAGAAAAACAGCACTCATCTAAGCTGAATATAAAAACAGATACAGGTCTACACACATTTATATGACCTCTAGCATGCAACTGTCACCCTATCAGAAATATTATCCATGTTTTTTTTAAGTCATGGAAATATTTAATGATTACAAAGTTTTGCTTACAGCGACGAATTAGCCGTAAATTGTGATCAACTTATTAAACCACAGAAAAGTGACGGCTACATTTTGCAATCTGACTGCATAAATGAGTGACATTTCCATTGGATCTCAGTACCGTTCTCATATGGGATGTACTCCACTTTGTAGGTCCCGTCAGCATTGTCAGTGACCATGCAGTCCGTCAGCGCTCCGGACGGACTCTTGATCTCAGCCTTCATGTGGTTTCCTCCGTGCCGGGTCAGAGGACGGGCGTCTACTGTGAACTCGGTGGTGGCTTCTCTGAAAACACCTGGAGGGGAGAGGACGGAGGGAAATTTGCTCCAGGTCGAAGGGAAATAATCACATATCAAATGTCTGCGACCACTGCAATACAATCACAATCATCTCTAAAATTCAGTCAAGACTTAAGGGCCTTCGTAGATCATCACGATAGATCTAATTACACCGAGCTGACTCATAGTGACAAGCATATGTAGACGTGACCCCTTTTAGACCATACTTCACCTTGTCCTTCCACTCCAGGACCAAACACTTTGACCTTGGATGTGTCCACTGCTGGATCCACTGTGACCTTGGCAGGGAAACCGGGCACAGGCTTTCCTCCATATTTGAGCAGCAGTGTGTACATGCCAGAGGTGAGGGGGACGTATGTCACAGTGTACGTCCCGTCTTTGTTGTCCAACACTTCCGTCTTTACCTTTGTACCTGCAACAAATAATACAATTCCCATTGTACCACCAAGACACTGAAGCATTTTTAATGTACCACTACGACTCGACACAGATGGAGGACTACTGGTACCTGGTGTGGAGCCAATAGGACTGGTTGGAGAGTCTGGTGTAGCCTCCAGGGTGAGCTGGCCTGGTCCGGCACGGGAACAGTCCACATTCAGCACACTGGTCTCTCCGACCTGACACACAATAATATGAATTTCACTTTAAAAACTCATTTATATATCACTTATTGAAGGAATATAAATAAATTAACTAAAATGTTTAAGTTGAAAAAATAGGATACGCATCCATTGATTGCAGCAGCAGTGGCTGTTCTGGCTTACTTGATAGTGTGCCCCCCTTGCCCCCCCAGACAAATTTATGTCCTAAATCTCAAAGCTGACACTTCTGCTCTTCCCTGACGCAAACCTCAGGTATAATTTGATGATCTTCATCTTAGAAAAGCTCCAGTCGCTGCCAGGGTGGTGGTATGATTTTATAATTAATCATGAACCTGTTGCAGTCCCTCCTCACCTTGGCTCTCTTCAGGCCCGAACCCGAGGCCACCACTTTGGAGGGGTCAAATGGCATTTGGATGTCAGCTCTGAAGGGTGAGCCTGGAATGTGCACATTTTCAAACAGGATGTTGACAAGATAATCCCCGGGCTCAGTGGGAAGGTAGGACACGGAGCAGGTGCCATCCCCATTATCCGAACACTCAATCTTAGCCTCTGTCGGGCCCTCCACTGTGAGCCCCAGTCCTCCGGTGCCTGCTCCTTTGGTGTCAATTGTGAAGTTGGCGGGGTTCCCCACCAGACCACCCTGCAGGCCAGCACCAAACGCCTTCACCTAATAAAAATACAAAAGTATTACTATTTCACACAAAGTGAACATAGGCAAACTAAAACAGACATTAAATAACTTACTTTGCCTCACATCTGGGAATGAAATCAAACACTACAAACTACCAAGAGATGCAGAATGCATCCAAACAAAAAATGATGTCAGAATGTGACAGAAGGATGGCAAAAAATCTCCACGTTTGTAGAAAATCTTTGGGTTAGGAGTCCCAGCCTGGGTTACCTTGCTGGGATCTGTAGGAAGCTCGGCCTCCACAGAGAACGGGCTCCCAGGGACCGGATGTCCATCGTAGGACACGTTGACAGCATACAGCCCTTCCTCTCTGGGAGTATACTGGGCCTTGCTGACATTGCCGGGACATGGCTCCAATTTACATGGCACAGAGCACTGACTGGGACTGAGCTAACACACACACACAAACACAGAGTCAGTTTATAATACACATGTAACCATGCCCCAAGCTCAAAGAAACCTGCATTTCCTGCATCACCAGCATTTCCATAAATGTTATACATCTGTATAATCTGGGTTGGGTGTAGCCTGAGTATACGACTACACGGCCATATAGAGCTCTAGAACAACATTTCATTGTCAAATGGAGGCCACAAAAGACATAGGAGAAACTCCAGACCTCCTCCATCTCTAGAACTTACCACTGCCACCTCCAACTGACCCTGACCTCCTGCACCATTTGTGTCCACCATAAACTTTTGAACCTGACCGACCTCCACCTCTGGAAGAGAGAGCAAGGGACAGAGAGAGAGCGAGAGACAGAGAGAGAGAGAAAGAGAAAGACACAGAGAGAAATAGAGAGAAGCAATTTGTAAGAAGTCTTTACTACTGAGTAACAATTTATGGATAATAACAATGTTAATAATAATAGTTAAATAATACTATTTATAATTAGTATTATTTC
>OMNV01014457.1:0-11167 GCA_900303265.1 Brotula barbata
CTTCCTCCCCTCTCCTCCCCTCTCTCTCTCTCTCTCTTTCACTCCATCCTTCACTCTGGCTTTCCTGTCCATGGAATTATGGGATCTCATATACTGTAATGTCAGTGTGTGCGAGGGAGGAAGACATGGGAGAGCAGGCAAGCATAACATCCCTAATATTCACTTGCATGGAAGCATGAGCACATGCATGGGCACATGCAGAGGCAGACACACACACACACACACACACACAGATATTCTCTCTCTAGTACACTAAGCACCAGAGGGCTTTGTGTGCAAGGCCGAGAAATGCTATGTCAGCACGCACCACATGGAAGTTTGGAGGAGAGGTAAAAGCTAAATAGTGTAAAAAGGGAGCATGTGATAAAAAATACATGCAGTGAAGAGGGGGACAGTGGCTCCTTGTACGCTGCTGTCTACTAGGAAGCTCCTAAAGATCCTCTACTCCTCCTCCTTCCTCTCCTCCTCCTCCTGTTCCTGCTGCTTCCCCAACTGACAACACACCCCTACACAAATGACACAGAATGCAGAGCCAAAAATGCCATTCACACACAATATATCATGAAATATTCCAAACCCACAAATCCTCCTCCTATGTGGCTTTACGGGCGTCATAGAATTAAAGAAGTATTGAAATGATTGCATATTAAAGTTGCAAACGTTGCTCAGTAACAAATGGTGGCGAGGAAATGTTGGTACGTTCCACTAAAAGGTAGGATTTTTTTTTTACTACTGCTGCTCAGCCTCATGCCACGTTATATACAGGCCACAGGGGACCAGCTCACATTTTGTAACTCATGAATCACCGGTGGGACAAAACATAGTGCTCCCCAGTGTGCCGAGTCAATAAGTACTGACCCAGTGTGAGTTCTCAAATCCTTCTCCAGGTATAATGCAAATAATCTGCGCAGGCATGTTGCTGCAAGGACGAAGCGCATCTTAAATGAATCTCGCACGCACGAGCCACGCAACGTATCAGCGCCTACCTAAAGATTAAAAGATTATTGATTAATCAGCATTCATATTTTAATAAATCCAGAATATATTATAATCTGTTCTGCCTGCCTCTGGCACCGTGGATATACGAGCAACGAGGTTTCGACTTGGGAGGCGCGGCGCGATCGGCTACGATGCCACGCCGTTTTCGTGCCTGTAAATTGTTTACGTTCGCGTCGGGGGAATCGCGGGCAAAGAGCGGTTTTATGCGCATTCATTGACTGGAGTGCTCATGTGGGTTATTAATTAGATTATGGTATACATAAACTGACTTTAATCTTTTGACTTAATGGTATTAAATGAGACCTTGTTTGTCTATAAAAGCCCGTTTTATGGCGGAAAGCAGCCTTTTAACAACAGCTACGCCGAATATCAAGCCTCTGTAGAGTTGTAAAGCTCATAATAAATCGGTCAAAACTGCCGCGACAATAGATTTAAAGTTTCGATCGAGAAATTATATTCAAATCCACCTCTACATCGATCCGATGACTGGTTTGAGAGACTGTCTGTAGGATTTTTTGCTTGTTAAAGTTTTCCTGCACATATGAACTAATGGGAGAACAGCCTGAAGCGCAGTGATTCAGTGGGACTTCTGGCTAAAGATAATATTTGCACAAAACCAAATTAGGAAAATGAGAAAATAAAAATCCCATTAACAACCAAATGAGAGTTAAAACTTATCACACGTATGTCCTCAAAACACCTCAACACACACAAAATTATAGCCGGCAGCAAAGACTTTGAAAGAGCGATGCAACACAACGCAAAGGGATTGACTGCACACATCAGAACAGCTGCTCCGAAAATCTGCTGCAACATATTTGTGTTGCAGGTAGATAGAAAAAGCTGCAGGCTGTCTAACTCAGGTCCAGCAGTAGTTGTAATCAAAGAAACCGTATTCTGCTCCATTCTCCCCAAGAACCTTCACACGACTGCTTGTAAAATGGAGCCAAGGTGATGTAATAACGGGCAAACGCCAGCAATTAGACACCTGCAGAACAGTCATTCATTAATTCATTCATTCAAAGAACCCAAACTTATTCTGACTTCAAATTACATCTATATTTAATTCATAAGAATAACAAACTGTGGGGATAGCGGCTGTGTGTACAGAATTGCTTCCCACATCCACACGCAGACACACACTCGTCCTCACTGATGTCATGACGATCTGCGGGTCTCTCCCTCCTCTAATCTGCGGCCGATGACCGTGCTGCTGGAACACAGGACGGAGCTCGGGAGGAAAGGTTAGGCATCAACAAGAAATGGAATTTCAATTGGTAAACCTCTTATAAGCATGTTGTGGCCAAATACCCACTAGACTTAACCCTGCCCTTTGAAATTAATCCATTACACTTAGCGTGGCTGCATAGGCTCTTCCAGCTTTCCGGTACACTGATTATGCAGTATGTACTCTGTGTATACGCCTGTATGTGTGTGTGTGTGTGTGAATGCACCGTGGCTGGATGCGACTACTTGTGTATGTACACACGTATTTGTGCTCGCCTGTGCGAGTTCGTTCGTCCGTCCGACCACACACACGCTCACGCAGGGCTAAAAAATTGTTTTAATCTCCTCAGAGCTTCATCTGCAGTTTATCAGAGCTAACACCTTTACCGAGGGGGGGCTCGGGTCTGCACTTGAACGACAGTCACAAGTCAGAAACAAGGAGTGTCGGCCTTTCAAATATCAATCGGTGCTGTCAGCGTGGCCCGGTGTGTTGAGGGATTATCTGAAATTGTTTTAGGTAATTCGTCATTTTAAAGGGCAGTTGTGTTGCCGCTGATTAGTTATTGTACACAGTTGTCAATTAAGGGTAAATGGAGAGTTTGTCTCACGTGGACTGTAATCTACACGAAACACGCACGGAGGCGAAGAAACGGCGGAACCAGACTGGAGAGAGTCGAGAAAGAAAAACGGATAGTGGACGAAAAAGAATGAAATGAAATGATAGATAACTAAGTTTTGTTTGACTAAAATATAAATACTATGAAAATACATTCAATTAGGTTTGAGTAGACAAAAATGGCCTTCAAATTTTTTTAATTTTTTTTTTTTTTTAAACGTGAAGTATTTTTCTGTTTGTATGTGGAAGCGACTGTTCATGACTGAGGTTTGTGCAGATGTTGTGGATTAGAATAATCAATGTCTGAGCCTTTGTGGAAAAGAGGCCAAGTGGAGGCCATCACATTGACCTCTCCACAGGTTTCTATTCCCATAGTTACCGTTGCTATGCTACTACGTTCACTTCACAATGCTCTAAATTGTCAAAGAGAGAAACCCTGGTGGAAGCACTGTCCAAGCGAGACAGGAAGTATGAATGCATAGAGCGCATACGGCCACTCACATGTGAGCGTGACTCTAACCCTAAACCCACAGACCGGGACCCCGACAGGCCTGCAGGACAGCGTTCAGGACTTGCGGTTCAGAGTCGAGTCTGGGCGAGCAACTCATGACATCAGTGTGGCCAGACAAGTTTGGGCTGAGCTCTGAGGCAGTCTAAGGAAATATAACACTGACTGTAACCTTCCCACGCAGCATTATTACACTTAAACTGCTTCTAATATTCACCAGAGAATATTATTGACCATTCTCCCTTTTTTTACTATAAAACACAAAATATGACAAAAACCCCGACATTTTTTTGTTTAATTAATCCTACAATGAACAAGTATTTCTCTGTTCTCCGTAATTAATTCATAAAGTGATTTCCTAGTTAATCCAGCGACTCAGCGAAATCCGTGAGGGACAATGTGGAGACACATTTAACTGTAAATATATACATAAATATATAGGAAGGACGTTTTAACAGGAGGAACTGAACAGATGTATACGTCGTATAGTTTTGTTCACTAATTCAAATGTTTTCCATGTATATCACAATGCACGCGTTGCTATTCGAGGGTACCCGTAGCACGACCGCTGCATTATCCTATGAGCTACTTCATTAAACATAATTGCATTCACCTTGCATCCCAGGTGGAAACCGGTCTCTGATTAGATGTTTAGAATGAAAAGCAGCCCATTTCTCCCTATGGGGGCTGCTTCTATAAAAGGGCTGGAGCATTCCAACTTCTCATCCATTCGAGATTTGTTCCAACTCTCCCCCTTAAGGCAATGCTCCACCCAAAACCTTTTGAGTATGAAACAATCACCCCCTGTAGGCTTGTAGGGCAGCTTTAAAAAGTTTGTACTTTCTTCCCTGAAAATAGCAGCACGGTTCAGCTGGAGTTTTGTCAGTTAAAATGTTTTTCAGTGAGAAACTTCTGCTCCACTATCCGTCCGTACGCTCCAGACCATTGTCATTTTACTAATTTATCATCAGATGCAGCGTTTCCCTGCTGGAATCGTTTGCTGTTGTGTGTGAATCGATTATTGTTTAAAATTTACAACCAACGCAATGACGAGCTAAGCAAACTGCGTTCTAGATGAGGCCGAACACGCCAGGTTTAGGTGTGTTTAGAGCGGGGAGAGGTGGGAAATATGTAACGCTGTGGTACTCAGGGGTGATGATTGAGAACCACTGATGTTGTGACCCCAGGGACACTTGATTGCAGAAGCATTGCAGCAGGGTTTGGGCAAGACACCAGCACACTCCGTCTTTCTGTCATCACCACCAAATTCCATTTGAGGTGATAACTGGAAAAAGCTACCCGCACATCTGAGCACACCTACGCCGGTCCTGAATCGGAGCGCTCGCACGCCGGGGGAAGCGAGGCACAGACAGAGCTGATAGTGAAAGAAGATGTTTGACAGTGTTAAAATCAGTGCATGGATATGTGTTTATTGGAATTGATTTAAAAAAAAAAACAACAAATGTGATTAATGCGTCTTGTGAATGTAGCGGTCTGTTTGTGATGATGAGGAAGGATGCTGAATCCTTACAGAGTCCAGATACAGGATGATGCTAGTGTGAAATCTTTTCCAAAAGTAAAATATCTTGCAAATGTCGACTGAATGTTTTGTGTGTGTAAACTCAAACCTCTGAAGCGTGGACAGGCAGCCATGAAAAGGAGACGGGGCTTTATGAATGCAACACAATGGAGAACGGCATTATCACCGGAGCTAACCATCCCGACTACGCTCTCTCCATTGGTTTCAATGTTGCCTCTTCTGTCAACGATGAAAATATCGAGGTCGGTAAAATAAAACATAAACGCTGAGAAAAGTAAATAGAGTTTTTCTACAAATTCCAATTCAATTTCCTTTCACTGACCTGCAGTAACAAGAGAAATCAATGCAGCTGGGAGTAAAAGATTCTAAATCATAAGATGGCAGTAGCCTCTTTTTTTTTTTTTTCCCAGAAAAACCAAAGACCATCTTAGCTTCAGAAGATAAATCGCGCGGTATTAAAACCCTGGCCTTTGCGGTGTCTGCAGAACTCAGCATTAACCCGGACACATTCCACTCCGAAGCTAAACAATGCTAAACAAACTCAGCAATGAACAGAGGTCAGAAGGTCCATGAGAATACAGCTGCAGGTTCCTTCTATTTCCTGTCACAACCCGAGACCACCTTTGCAGTATCCGGGCAAAATGAAAGCAAAGTAAGAGATTCCCTCCCCACCACCCCACCCCTTCGGCAAAACCCATCCATCACCGCTGTTGTCAACACAACAATCCGGCCTGTTGGATCGTAGCGCGTGCATGCGGTCTTTCCACGCCTTAATTAAATCCTCCATCAGAGGTGTTACCTGGGATTCATGCATCGGACACAAGAGGCCTCAACGAGAAATTCAACTCCAAATTACACTCACACCGTCTTTTATAGAGATCAAAGCCATAAGGATAATGGAGAAGAGAGATGAGAGAATGAGTATTGTTTCCATGACAGCCTGTGATGGAGGGCCTGCCCTTTAAGCCCATTAGACCATCACCTATGATCTTCAGCTGGAGAACAGATCGTCACCAACATCACTTCCCGACTGCTTAGAAAGAAAAGAATGAAATGACTGATTTTACAATGTGCTGGGGAAAAAATCCCCATAATGCATCAGTTTAGCCAGCGCTTACTCTTTTAAATTTGTGACAGACGATGATGCATGAGATTGTGACCACGCAGCAAAGAGGGCGGCTGTGTACTGTCTCCATTTCCAGGTGTACTTTACATGTTTCTGTCATGCAAATGAGAGAAATGTCACAAAGGAGCATAGCATGTTATTACGCCTAACAAGAATACCAGCAAACTTGTGTATAAAAAAAAACCAAAAACATTTTATACCACAGAATAAGAGACGATGCAGCCACATCTTCCTCCTGTGCTGACTCAGCCCATACATTCAGGATCCTCCACTGGTGGACCAAATCCATCATAACGATCCAACAAACCTCTCCCATTGCAAGGACTCTTGCCAGTGTAAAATATATAAAAACATTGCTAGATGCAGGACAAACATGTTGTATATTTCATACTCACAGTATGCATAACCTGCTGTGCATCAACTGCTTAATGAATTGTTTAACACAGAGTCATATAGTAATTGCATTCGGGGGATCATCCATCATATTCAAACTACTTATCCAAAGAAAAAAGCTGCTGTGGGAAATAAGAAATAGGAGAAGAAGAGAACTGGAAATAAACAGACGTTACAGAAGGATATTAGATCTTATTACAAGATAAAAGGATATTATTATTATATCATATATAGTATAATAGTCGTCAGTTGTCTATCATGAGACATATTACAGAAACAGATCACAGCTTTCACTGTAAGCTCAGGCTCCTTGTACATTGCAGGTATGTGGGGCATTATTGCATCATCAGTCTGGTCTCTGTGAGGCTTGAAAGTATCATCTCGGCAGGACTCAGCCTGGCATTTTGAGTCCTCTAGAGAACCCTTACCTCCGTGGGCTCCTTGTTCTCCTGATTTTGCCCAATAATGCATAAAAAAACAAGTAGGGTAACGTATCGTTTTTCAGGATCTATCTCCTTAACTATTAAATATGTCACGCTGTGCTTAAAAGGATAACATATCGATCGTCCATCATTGAATCCGCTCGCTTCCTTTTTCTCCTTTGAAATAGCAAATTTAAGAAATCATCTAAAAGGCCGGCACACCAATAAACCTGCCCATCAGCATATAATAAATCTAACCATTACTGTATTATTAATCTGTTTGGGGAATAGATAATCACAAGTCCAAATGCCGGAGCCACTCACGCCTTTATTTTCAATACTCTCCTTAGCAGAAGTCAAAATAAGTGAATATTAAGATGCAGCCATGAGGGAGGGAAAAGCAAACACTTTATCCAGACAGCTGGCCGGTTCAGCAACATCCGATGGAAATTTAATGCAAATTTGTTCTGGATAAAAATTACATTGAGATAATAGAATTTTTGTTTTTTTTTAAAAAAAAGGACACAATGCATACAGTATGTTTCCATTATGTTACTGTTGGGAACAATGCACTGTATTGTATTATATGATCTGTTTATTATAATTCACCCTAAAGACACAAACAGAGCCAAAGTTTGGATTTTCCAGAAACCTAGCGACAGAAATATTGTTATCTTTTTCTGATTAGAGAAAATGGCACCAATGTTATTACGTTGGAACCTCTGTTAGCTCCGAAATACCTTTGAACTCACATTTGTCTACACGGCGGTGAAAATCGTGGGACCTCTGCTTCGTAAGTGTGTCTGCAAGAGGACTGAAGGAGGACTGCGGTGCGGGGTGGGGGTGTGGGCTCGTGACTCACCGGTCACAGAAGAGAAAAAAAGGCCAAATAACCACTGAAGCATGAAAGTCTGAAATTTTTCTTTCCCTTTTTCCTCTCGGAGCAAAAGAAAGCTTTCAAGGTCCAGAGATTGTGAACTGTTATTTTTCATCTCCCGTTTTCCGAGGCACAAGGAAACTTGAAAAGCTATAGTTACAGCAGTTTAGTAACCACCCTATTTCAAAAGTGAGGCCTTTTCATATGTTGTATGTCCTATCGACCTGCAGGGATCTGTGCTTTACGAGTCCTGCCTTGTCTGCGGCTGGATGATTCTTTTTTTTTTTTTTTTTTTTTTTTTTTTTGTGTGTGTGTGTGTGTGTGTTGGGGCAACTTCCTGTCGCGTTTCTTTTCCATTACTAGCCATAGCTTACCCCGGAACCACGCAGAGTTACTATCTAGCACGGCTTGACGTATGATTTGTTCTGGTGTGAGTAAGTCCTCCATCCCACCTCACTCTTTTATTCTTGCTCTCTCTCTTTATCTCAAAGATCTGTAACTTCAGCTCTGCATTGATATTCAAGATGTAGTTCCTCCGTGTATAAGAGAGGGAGAAAAACTCTCTCCAATTTTATCTTTTCCATATGCTCCTACATCTTCCCCCATTTCTGTAGTTGAGTATGTTGTTTGGTTTGCTAGGTAATTTCTGAGCGTGTAATCAGTGCTTGGGCTGCTAGATACCTTATCTGCTGTGACAAATAACTGTTGAACGGCAACAACAGCAGATTGCCATGCAGAACAGAGCCTTATAATGCAGCAGCCATACAAGCGACAAAATGAAATAGCTGTAAAGAGGCAGATGTTATAAACCACTCACTTAATTTGCTCCACAACACTTTCTTCCATCATATTAGAGCTGTTAAGCAGGACCGAGTGTTGCGGTGAGATCTTGCGTCTCTCCTATATAAAAACTAATCTTTCTCATCAGAAGAGCCTCCCAAGACGATTGTCTTCCCTCATCACTGGATGAACAATAAACCTCTGGTGCTCCAGATATCCTTGATAGCCATCTTTAAAAAAACGCCACTGGGATTACTCCTGTCAGCACAAGTGTGAAGTGTACATTATGGTAATGCAACCGTCAGAAAAAATATTACATTTCTCGATTTTTACTTAAGCTCCTTCCCCACCTCACTCATCTTCAGCTCCAAGAGACAATTTAGACCCGTCCTTGGCTCAAAGGCAGAACTACTTGAAATACCTTTAGATTTGGTACACACACATCAAAGAGACCAGGAGCTTATTTTCAAGTATTTTGCACCCTGAGGCTAGGGGCTACTTCTG
The DNA here is from genome assembly GCA_900303265.1 of Brotula barbata. Classification (NCBI taxonomy): domain Eukaryota; kingdom Metazoa; phylum Chordata; class Actinopteri; order Ophidiiformes; family Ophidiidae; genus Brotula; species Brotula barbata. The sequence continues at coordinate 8,993 of OMNV01014457.1, forward strand.
AGGCTCCTGCATTCCCTGTAAATAGCTTGGTTTTCTGTTGCATGGATCCCAGCAAAGCACCATCTACCAGAGCACGAGGGCAAGGCCTATCACCAGAGGTAACAGAGAAAATTCACTCTGCATAATAGTCGAGCAAATTGCTTTCCTAAGGTGTTGCTCAGTAATGCTCACAACAACTGAACTCGATCCAAATCTGCCAGGGCAAAGGCGTCCGCAGTATGTTTTGCTTTTTTTTTGCTTTTTTTTCCTTGCCTTTGAAACATCAAACTTCTCAAATTGCATTTGATAGAGCAACAATTTATAAGTTTATAAGACTTATGAGGTCACTTAAAGTATCTATCTATCTATCTATCTATCTATCTATCTATCTATCTATCTATCTATCTATCTATCTCTCTATCTATCTATCTATCTATCTATCTATCTATCTATCTATCTATCCATCCAGAGTAACAGTAACTTCCCTCTTGTGCAAATGTAAAGCGCGTATTGGTGGTAAAGTATCTGTTATTTGGCCTGGCAACCGAGTAGACTGAGGCGAGTATAATCGCTGGAAAAAGAGAAGAAAAAAAAATAGGTGAAGAATCGAATGTCAGAAACTTTCCCCTTCCTTCGCTCTTTCAGATAGCATCAATCAACATTAAAGATAATGGTGCCTTCACTTGATAGTGGAAATGTGCCTTTAAAGAGAGTTGTTTCAGGCTGCTGTGCCGACTGCTTCGCCTAACTTCATCCTTCTACAGTGGAAGACGTCTTTCCTGTAATGATTGCTGCCAGCCAGCAATTCTGATGCCTGGGAGCACATGGCATCATTTATAATGAGACTAGCTTGCTATGATTAGCCCTATGCCTTAAACCATATATAAAATTTCATTTTAAATGTCCTTTAAAAACCCATAAACCATCCATATTGACTTGGGGCTGTGGAGCTGTAGGGTGCTGCTAATCAGTTCACTCTATGGTCCATTTAGCCTCTGTGTCATTAAAGATAATACAAATAAAATAAGCGTTAACATGAAGGCACTTTGATTCCTCCCCTTAAAAAAATCTGCCTCCGTTCCCCAACTGTCAATAACAGCTTCAGTTTGGGTTTTTTTTTCTTTTTTTTTTTTTTTTGCTTTCCTCCGCTTGCAGCGCATTTGTGCTTAACAAATTCCAGTTAATTACAAGGCAAATGGTACAAAATGTGCTCTGTGACCATTACAATCCTGTTTGCTATGCTCGGTAAGGATGCATCACACATCACACCCACACAAACACTGGATATAAAGACTCTATCTGACACATCTACACATCTCTGGGAGCGCACACGGACACGCACATAAACACACCCGTGCCTTTTCGTCTTGATTAGACACATGCATCATTTTAATCTCCCGGCTTTACGCAGATGTAAAATTTCAACACTTTGCTCTACCCTCCCTTGACTTTGACCAATATTGTGAGATAGTCGTATTCCAGCCATGGAACTTTAATGAAAGGTTTTGCAAGGAGGCATAGACGCTTGGTTGATCTAATGAGATCCCTAACTGTTTCTGCCATCTGCCAGACCCAAGTCATGACATTAGCAATGCAGCCATGCTAGGCTTCAAACCTGTTTTAGATGAAGCTTTATCCACTGTGTGTTAAGTCCTGACGCACAAACAAGTGCACGGCTCATGGAAAGCGTTAATATGGAACAAGCACTGAACACTTCCAGCAAAATAATTGATACATTGTGGCTGCGCGGCTCAACCTAGAGCTTTATTTAAAATGGGTTTTACAGTATTCTCACCAGGGAGAAAAAAAAAGTTACATTGGGATCTGTCTATGGCAACGTTCTTTTTTCTTTCTTTTTTTTTTGTTCTTTTATTTCCCCGAGTTTTTTTGCAGTATTGATGTGCCCTGTGTATGCGGCCAGTCTTTGCTTTGAGTCAAACTCATCTGCAGTTTTCAAGGGTGGCATTGTCCGCCTGGCCAGGGAGAGGTCACCACAAGGGAGGAGAATAAATGTGGAGTGATTGACTAGTCTCTGTTGGAGAAATGAGTTCTCCATTCATTCCCAGGCTTCCAGAGGTGAAACGTCCTTCAGGAAAGTAAACACAATCTGACAGGGCCCTACAACAGACGCAAAGGCACAGCATGGCACAGTCGGTAAGGACGCCGCATTACTCCACGCTTCCTCTCCTCTCCCAT
>OMNV01014470.1:16600-67971 GCA_900303265.1 Brotula barbata
GAGAGAAAGGAGATGACCGTGGGAAGGGTTCATGGTGAACAGTCTGTGGGAGTCTCTCTGATTGTCACTCTTTTCATTCTTTCTCTCTGTCAAATACACACACACGGATAGAGAGAGAGAGAGAGGGAGAGAGAGAGAAAGAGAGAGAGGTGCAACAGTTCTGCTTTTTGACTCTGCTGCTTTTCCATCCTCATGCTGCCAATGGATCCTCTTTATGTCAGGTCCCTAAACCTGAGGAGACCAAAAGATGGAAGGTGTGACAAACCTCACACACACACACACACACACACGCACATGTCCAGTGTTCTGTCCTCTAGCCGTTCACCGCTCTGCATGATGTCCTTCTCATCTGCTTTGTGTCTCATCTGTCCTCCTTCCCGGACTTCTGAGAACTTTTTCTCCTGCTCGTGTTCAGAAGTTTCTCAAATCCGTAGCTTCCTGATCTCATTGATTAGATGTTGACTGAACTCCAGCTGTCAGTTGCTCCTCTGTGGTCTGCCTGATCCCACGTCCTGGATCCTGCTGATGAAGAATATAAATGAGTCCTGTCCTGTGGTAGCGATGCACAGACAGGACTCAGCAGTACTCAGAGATCAGATACCGGAGCCACGCTCCACAAGCAGACTGCCAAATGACTGCCGGCTAATAATGGCCCTTAACCCCAGGGGCTACTGATTGGAAACAGGCCCTTGTCAGACCTCTGACGTCACCAAAGGGTGATCGCTCCTTATTGATGTCTGTGGTGTATTAAAGTCCTTGCCTCATTGTCTGTGAGTCTCATTTGGCTTGATATGCTTCACTGCTGTTGTGTAGCTGTTTTCGTACCCATGCTTGTAACAATACAATTGTGATGACACCTGTGAAGTTCACTCTGTGTGTGTATGTGTGTGTGTGTGTGTGTGCGTGTGTGTGTGTGTGCGTGTGTCTATTTTATAGGATGACTACATCCCTTACCCCCGGATAGAAGATGTGAGTCATTTCTCCGTCACGTAATACATTCAGAGAGCAGTCATGTTGTCTCATATGTAACATCCTTATGTGTTTGGAGTGTTTTCAGCTTTACATAATACATTTTAATACATTCTAGTCCATTTTGATACATTCTAATCCATTTTAATACATTCTAGTCCATTTTAATACATTTTAGCCTCATCATTTTCAGCAGCTGTAATTCTGCACGTCTTTCTCCATCCCCCTGCTGATATCTGTGATTGTATTTTTGCCTTGCGGTCTAAGGTCCTGAAGAAAGGCGTTCCATACCCACAGGTCATCTTGCCACAGTTTGGGGGCTACTGGATCGAAGACATAGAGGCACCAATAGGGACCCCCACCTCGTCAGAGTCCAGTTTCTGCGAGGAGGAGGATGGAGGAGAGGGCCTGAGCCCGGGTGGAGGGCACAACTACCGCTTAGAGTGCAACAGCACCGCTCGGGCCTACCGCAAACACTTCCTAGGCAGGGTTAGTGTATGTGTGTGTGTGTGTCTGCGAGTGTGTGGCTGTGTGTATGAAGAGTTCTCTCTTTCACTCCCTTCTTCTTTTTTCCCCCCAGGAACACATGAACTACTACTGCAGCGGCAGCAGCATAGGGAACCTCATCTTGTCTCTGAAACACGAGGAGGCCGAGGGCCAGGAGTTCTTACGCATCATGCTCAGGTCCTTCACGTTCGGTCTCCTCGCCTGACTACATTTCACGTTTCATTTACTTTACGTCTTCTTGTTCTTGTTAAATTCGGGACGAAAGGTTTTAATAAATCTACGTGTCCTTCACCATAAAAGTAAATTTATACATCAGTCGGATTTCAGCAGTGACCATAAACTTTGGCATTCATTCTATCAAAATAGATGTTCCCGAATACATCTTAATAAATCTGTTCCTCCAAACCTAATGATGGGAGAATCCTTACCAGACAGCTCATCTGTTATTCCTTCTGCAGGTCCAGGACCAAGACAATCCATGACAGGATCTCATTAGCAGGCATCAACCAGCTCCCCAGTGTCCCTCAGATTGCCAAGGTGACACCCTGCATACACACGCTGAACGTGAACACTCACGTGTGTTCTTTAACACACTCCCTGCTGTGTTTGATATCTATGACCGCTGAAGTCCCCTCTGTTCTTTCAGCTTCTGTGTGATGATGCCACCGGGCTGAAGTTCAGCCCCGTTCTCTACCCCCGGGTAAGTCCGTCTCACCACCCACATGTTGACACATCCAGGAACACCGCAGTAACCCTGACCTCCCTGCATCATGCCACTTAGAAATCCAAGACCCCTTTACCTCCAGCTACTACTACTACTATAACTTCATGTTATTATTGGAGATAAATGAAAAGATTTGGGCCATTCTTTTGTAAAACATTAGCCGAAGCGTCGTTATCATTTTCAGTTCCTGCTCCGTCGTAGTGTACCCATGGATCCTAAATTCTTCTTTAGGTATAAATGGTGACATTCAAAGTGTGAAACAATCCCAATCACACACAGACTGAGAGCTCATGTGTGTACATTGTGGTGTTTGTCTCTGTTATCCAAAGTGACTTACAAGTCACTCCTGTAGGACCATGCTGGCAGGAAGGTATCGACCCAGCAACCTTCCATTTTAAACCCTGAGCCAGCCAACTGCTGTTTGGTATTGGTGGACTAATGAGGGGATCTGGAGTCTGTTGCTAAATCAAATCCAAACCTTCCATCTGCTCTGTCACATCGGAATGTTTTCATGTCCTTTCTTATACTGGGAACCTGTGAGAGTCAAACTCTGATATTATTTTTGCACAACAATGCAAAACAAATTCAAAATAAATACAAACAAATTCAAATAATACAAAGAAATGCAAAATGCAAACATACAAAACCAGGATAGAGACTGATGAAGGACACTTTCAGCCTGAGCCTCAGGGAAGTAAGGAACCATCTGTGGCTCAGACTGTGACAAAATCTGAGGCCTCATCACAGTTGATCTCATGTCAGCATCACATGACTGCAACCCAATAAAGTTCCCCCAGAGAGACTGACAGAGAGGAAGAAAACATGTGACGTAACAGCAAACACAGAGTAGGAAAGCACAGGGGAGCAGGCGTGATGGTTGTTGTGGTTTTCGTTGATGCACAGGGATCCCAGCTGATTGTGGCGTACGATGAACACGAAGTCAACAACACCTTCAAATTTGGAGTTGTTTATCAAAACTTTGGACAGGTGAGTGATCATCAGGCGATGTGTCATGTCAGTGTTATCTGCTACAAAGCATCATCCTGTATACTGAACACTCTTTCTGTCAGACATCAGAGGAAGAGTTGTTTGGGAACAACGAGGAGACTCCTGCCTTCAAGGAGTTTCTCAACATCCTTGGAGACACCATTGAACTCCAGGACTTTAAAGGGTGAGAGACCAGAATAAAAGAGGAGAAGCAGTCAAAAATGGAGGCTGAAGTCTGTTATGTCTGCACAAAACACAGGCATCAAAACATGCTTCAAGTAGAAAAGAGTGACTTTATCCACCTTTGGGACATTTTGTCCGGCTGTCTCGTACGAAATTACCACAGGTGTTAGATGCCGTTTTGTGTGATGTTCCGTTAGGGACACTGGGTCTTTAAAAGGTACAATCACCCATGCTGCGTTGATGTTGTGACAGGTTCCGCGGTGGGTTGGACGTGTCCCATGGACAGACGGGGACAGAGTCCGTCTACACTGTGTTCAGACAGAGAGAGATTATGTTCCATGTGTCAACTAAGCTTCCCTTCACCGAGGGAGACGTCCAGCAGGTGCGGGCCTTAATCCCTTTGATGCATTTTCATAGCTGCAGAGTGAAGTTAAGATCACAATCATCCATGTACACGGATTGGATGATGTGTGATGAGGGACTGATGTTGTCCTTCTCTTCCTCCTCAGCTCCAGAGAAAGCGGCACATAGGTAATGACATCGTGGCAGCGGTCTTTCAGGAAGAGGCCACGCCGTTTGTTCCAGACATGATTGCCTCCAATTTTCTGCATGCGTACGTGCTGGTTCAGGTTGAGAACCCATGCACAGAGTCCACCACGTATAAGGTAAGGGTCACACCCCAGAGCTGGACGCTCCTTCATCGTGTCACTCACTCACAATCAGTAAATGTTTCCTTTTCTCCCCGTATATTCAGCTATGATCAAAGTCAAAGCTACATATCAAAACGGATCATATTTAAGTCATATTTTTATTCTAGGTTCCAGGTTGTATCAATCAAACTTAATGTTGTATTTTGTAGTTCATTTAGATTTTTAAATTATTATTATTGTTATTGAATTGATTTTACTGGGAATACGCAGTAAAACACAGCTTCTGTTCTTCTGTTCAGCTCTACTCACATTAAATGTGCTGCGGTGGTGCCAAGGTGTTCAGCATCTCATTTATATTTTATGAATTTGATAAGGGAGATAAATGATGGATGACTAATCCCATCCAAACAAAACATGTTATCCTGTGCTTTCATCCCCTCTGCTCACCAGCTGAGCTCCTCTGGAGACCACTCATATGCAGTGTGTGTGTGTACGGTTTGTGTTCTGCCAACAGGTATCTGTTACAGCGAGGGAGGACGTGCCTTCGTTTGGTCCTCTTCTTCCAAACCCAGCGGTCTTCAAGAATGTGAGACACATTTTGCACAACAACACGTGGAAAAATGGTGTCAGGCTTCGTATATAGTAACAGTAAGAAAGGGCCGATGTTTGAAGTTTATTATAAGGATCCCCATGCCATGGATGAGAACATGACAGATAATGCAGTATCAGTGTTAAAAGTGTGCATGATTCTGTGACTTAATAAGACTGTCAGACAGACAGGTCGAGGTCAAACAAGGTCAGGGGCTTCAATTCTGCAATCTGCATGTTATTGATGATGGTTACCTTTTAATGTTCCTCCTCTCTCGCTCTCTCTCTCTCTCTCTCCCTTCAGGGCCCTGAGTTTCGAGAATTCCTGCTGACAAAGCTGATGAATGCTGAAAACGCCTGCTATAAATCTGACAAATTTGCCAAACTGGAGGTGCCACACACAGTTAAACCTCACAGCATAGCCTTCCTTTAGTCGCTCTTCCATAATCGCCTTCATCAGCACCAACATGCTAACGTGTTTGGTTTGTGACTATGTGCATTTATGTGCGTGTCTTTTAATCCCAGGGTCGAACCCGAGCTGCTCTGCTGGACAATCTCCATGATGAGCTGCACAGACAGAGTCAGGCCACCCTGGGCCTGAGCCTGGCAGGAGAGGAGGACAAGCTGGAGAATGGGGGACACGGGGGTCTGCTTGAATCCTTCAAGGTGAACCTGAATCTGAGTTATTCAGTTTCATTTCTAATGGCTGCCTTCTATTACCTGTACGCTGCTATAAGAGCAAGACTGACACACTAATAAACTGTATTTCACATGACATATGTTTGTCCTGTCTTAAAAGAAACTGAATACATGATGCGTGCAATAGAAAACAAAACTGACCAAACAAGACATATTGAAGCTACAAACAATATGTGATTGTTGATTTAGTATTTAGCCTTTTAGTGTCTGACAAGATAAATAAACAATAGAACGATGACAACGTTCAAATTCCCAACCCGACCCATCTGGCTGGTTTGTTGGAGAGCTGCGCCCTCTGGGGGTAATACGGTGTAATAGAAACTATAAGCCCTAATGTTCAAAAATGAAGTTGATCTCATCACATTTCACTGTCCTAACCTTTCACTTTTCATGTCCCTCTCCTTCTTTCCTCACCCAGAGGGCGATGCGGGTGAGGAGCCACTCTATGGAGACCATGGTGGGGTCCAGCCGCCACAGAAGCCCAGGGGTCGGAGGAGGTGTGCCGGCTAGTTTGAGTGGAGGAGGACTGCCACAGAGCAGCAGTGAATGCACAAAGAGCACGTTCACTGTGAGTAAAGGACTGGGAGGAAGAGTTCAAAGGAAGGAAGAAGAGCTGAAGGAACTATTTAATTCACTACTCACTCACTATTTAAATGGAGAATCTTTAGTCCAAATGCACCAAAGTTAGAGAGAGAAATTTGGAGTTCTTCATTATTGTTGTTAGTGCAGCAACAATTTATATATTATATTTACTTTACTTTACTTTACTTTACTTTGAATAATTTTCATTTGTATTATATCGTGTTTTATTATGTTATATCGTTCTATATATTCAATGCTTCTTTTATCATTATTTTTGTTGTTTTTGTTATTGTTGATGTTTTGTTGTTTTTAGCTACTGGATGACTTTAATTTCCTTCGGGATTAATAAAGTATCTATCTATCTATCTATCTATCTATCTATCTGTCTATCTATCTGTCTGTCTGTCTGTCTGTCTGTCTGTCTGTCTGTCTGTCTGTCTGTCTGTCTGTCTGTCTCTCTGTCTGTCTCTCTGTCTGTCTGTCTGTCTACCTCTCTGTCTGTCTGTCTGTCTGTCTGTCTGTCTGCCTGTCTGCCTGTCTGTCTATCTGTCTCTCTGTCTGTCCATCTATTTTTCATGCTCGACACCGAAATCAGATCATAGCGTTACAGAGAAAAGCTGGGTGAGCAGAAAAAACAATGCACACGATACACAAACCATTCAACAAGTGGTCAGTAAATGAATGGTTGGATGAAATTTGTAACTTGTTGTGTACGGATGGAGTCGCTGATGTGTTACAGAATCTTAGTTTCAAACTGTCAACCACAAAGTTCATCATATCCTTTTGTAGATGTCTTGTAAGCCCTCTGACTCTTATGATTCTTTGTCTCTTTTATGCATCATTGTCTGTTTAAATGAAGTAGATAAGAATTTGTGGGTCACAGGAACACACATTGATGGTGTTACTGTGTATGTGCATGTGTATGTGTGATCCTCAGCCTCCTGCTTTATCGGTCAAGTCTCCTCTAAAGAGTCCAGTGAAGCGGCGCTCCGGCCTTTTCCCTCGTCTGCACTCCAGCACTGAAAGTCCATCAGACAAAGCGATGCTCGGGTGGGCCAATCAGCATCACTCTTGAATATCGCTGTAGCTCCTGCTCAGCATCCATGACAACTCTCTGCTCACGGTGTCTGTGATCTGTCCCACAGTGACCAAAAGCCTGCAGAGATCTGTCCACTGTCCCAGGAAGTGAGGTCAGAGACCTCATCCAACCCCAGCTCACCAGAAATCTGCCCTAGTAAAGAGAGGTGAGGCCAAAGCTGATTTACTCAGGGTTCAAAACCACCAAAGGCAGACAGAACTCAAGTAGCCATCGTGTCATTGATGGATGAGCCAGGTGTAACCATGATTTGTGACAGATAAAAGCCTTTTTTCCTCCACAGGTCCTTTATGAAGCTGAAGGATGGCAGCAGCAGCAGGCCCAATTTCTCTCGGTCTTCATCCAGCACCAGCAGCTTCAGCAGCACCACAGGAGAAACGGAGGCTCTGGAGGAGCTGGACACAGTGAGTACAGCCCTGAGGTTTGGGCCGTAAAGCACCATAATGTGATATTCTAGTGACATGTCTAAAGGTTGCAAAGATGCCAGAAGTGTCAAGTTGTATTCTGGGAAAGTCTTTATATAATTATTTAATATAGGGAATGTGGGAAAGCTTTAGCTGACAAGTGTCTTCTTCAATTTCTTTGTGATGAGTACAGGTTAGAAAGTAAAGGCTCATTAAGCGTCCTTAAATAACCATGAACTGTGTGCCTTATCCTTTTAACAGTGTTTAAAGCCTTACATTTTAATGACTTTATTAGCACTTAAATTTCATTAATAAGTCTTTCTGCAGGAAGCTAATGTGCCCCCTTTCTAACTGTTCCCTGTCCTCTCCTTCTCCCAGGCCTGTCACCCCTCTACAACCTTTAGCCCCGCCCTCAACCTCGACAGCGGGGCGACGGTTACCCCTGTCATCATGTGTCGCAGTCCGACAGGTAAATAAAAAAAACAAAACAAAAAAAAAACAAGAACCAAGACTTCAGCAGTCAAAGATGACATGATGGAGCGTTTGTTTGTTCCTGCAGATGGGAAGAATAAGACATCACCAAGGTCAAGCTTGAAGTTTCGCTTTGACAAAATGAGCCACTCATCCCCAACTGTAAGTGTGAAATATGAAGCTGTTGTTGAAAAATTATTCTTACAAAGCAAGTTTCACAACTATATCAACAAACAGAGCTAACTTTAACCCTTAGGGCTTGAAGACATTTCAGAATGTTTCACTATACGTGTTTCTACCATATAGGTTTGGAGGTTTTCTTTATTTTGTCATATGTATGTATAGACACACAACACTCAAAAACATAAAAAGAGACAAGATTGAAAAGCACTTTCAATTTTAACCCACAAAAATATTCGTGAAAATACACCCAAGGAGCGTTTTGACTGAAGAACATTCCAGTTCCTTCCAGCTAACACACCACACCGTAGTGCAGCTGTGCCTCTGATTGGTCCAATGTCATGATTATGAATCTGCACACAAAAGAAAGACTAAAATTAGGACAAAATGTAAAAGTACAAGGAGGGGAATGAGGTCGGAATGAAGCAACACATGTCACAATGTATGGAATGTACAGAGCAGAAATGAAACATGATTAACATTCTGAGTAAAGTTAACAGAATTCACACTTCCTGTTTATCTGAGATGAAGTTGAGCTGCTGTCAATGCATCCATGCACATGATGGCCTTTTCACTCTTTCCTCTTTCAGTCTGAGTAGCTGATGCAATGGAAACACAGACTCATCACAAAGCAACCATGAATTTCAAGACAAAAGTCACTGTAGAACCACTTCACTATGCCAAGGATCATCTGAGTCCCAACACACTCCAAATGTACTGACCATACTGTGAGTGACCAGCGAGGACGTTTTCACCGAATCTTATCTATACAAGTTAGCCAATGCTTTGCCAACGTTCACCGCTCTGTTAGTCATTCTCATCACATGACGTCCTGGATGTGAGCAGAGGAGGAACTCTGCTCTGTCTAAGCAGAGATTTAAGATTGAAACCAACTCATCAAAAGTTTCGTCACTTTGGCAGAAGTTTACCTAAAGTCCATCGGGGAGCCACTTCCTCTTCCTCTTTTGCCTAGATAAGTACACAGACACTCATAAACAGCAACATACTGTAGAGTAGCATCGCCCCGAAGTGATAAGTCCAACCGTCTGTTCTTCACTCTAGGATATAGATTCGTCTTAGGGACGTGAGTTTGTTTTTCGAGGGAACAGTTTTGATTTTTTCTGCTGCTATCTTTTGTCTAATGCACTATAAACACAATCCTGCTCCTGCGCATTCAATCGGTGCAGTAGAACAGCATTTCACTCTGTGTGTCGGGGTTACTTAAAATCTCTGAACCCAAGTGCTTTGATTGTATGCATTAGTTCCCATGTGGCACATAAGGACAAGCTGCGCCTTACAATCCCCTTCCTCCTCCCCCCCATGTGTGAGGGAAGAAGAATCCTCTGGATGCCTACATCACAGCTATCAGTAACCAATCAATGCCCACATTTGCTAAACAAATGTTGCACTTACTGATCCATGTCAGCTTCTGATGCCTCCCACTGAAGCTTGCACACCTGGTGTATCTGTGTGCGTTTGATGAACCCAAAGTTTCCAGGGTTGGGTCTTTCCACGGCTCAGCACGTGAACTGATGACTTGAAAAACGACATTTCAAATATCATGAATGTGAACTTGGAGCTTATTTATGGTTTTGATTATATGCTTTGTGAGGTGTTATTTCTATGAAAACAAATGCAAAGCCAGTTGCTTCAAAGCACAACTAGACGTAGACGTTCAAACAGGAGTTAGAACACAGTGTGAGTGTGAGGACGGTCTGTGGAAGAATGTCTGTGTGCAGCCAATCATTCCCGGTGAAGGCTTTCTGTCAGATAACTCACATTTCTGGGGGTTAAACAGAACAGGAAGTCTCCATCCTACTTCCTCTAGAAGCACCAATGTATCATAAATGGACTAGAAATAGATGTGTTTATGAACCCACGCTCACAACAGCTCCGTTTGTGCGTATCCGTGATTACCTCGAGCAAGGGAAGAAAGGACAGAGAGCAGGAAGTGACCCGTCCTTTAGTTTGTAGCAGGTTTCGCCTAAATCACCCTGCAGCCTTTCCTCTGTTGATATGCTTAATTTATTAAAGGAGAACTTATTTTGCATTGATGTCATGTAAAAATGTAACTGCAGAGTACGCTAATTAATAAAGTCAAATGATTAAAGGAATATATTAATTTAAGAGATGTCTAAACATGTATGTATATTTCGTTATGTAATGTGCCATGAAGAATTTATTCTAAAATAAAATGTTGTATTTTGTGTCATTTATGTGTTTTGCGCTTTTATTACAATCTTGTGTGAATTACACTGGTGAAAAGCACAATAAATATATTGGTCATTGAATAGGATCTTTGTCAAAATCTAATTTTGCTCACATTGCAGCTAATGAATAAACGATAAAGGTATAAAGGACAAGTGTAACAGGGTGACACGAATAGTTTGCCTTTCTCTGTTCCATCGGGCATACTGCAATTTGAGATTTTACAATAATCTTATTTATGAAAAAAAAACAGATATAAGAAAACTGAATGAAACATTCCAGGCCTAGAGTTTCGTTAAGTCACCGTCCACTGACACATCAATGTATCAAGGGTCCAGGGTGCAGGGGAAATGTGAGGTCGGGTTGGGCCGGGTCCTGTCCAGGAGAATGTGCAGAGGGGCCAAGTCATCAGGGGTGGAAGAGTCACAGTCTACATGGGGTCAATTATTATACAACATAAATCAAATTAACACTCTAAATTTAATCAAAAGATTCTTGTGGTCACAGCAAGGCCGTAGCCACCAGGGTTTGTTTGGCTCAGTTACACACTGGTCTCCCTCTCCACACTCCCCCAGACACAACTGGCTGCTGGCTGTCTCTCTGTGGCCGGCTGTACAGACTTCTGTGTGAGGAGAACCAACCAACCAAAAAAAACAAAACAAAACAAAACATACACCCACGGCCGCCAGGCATTGTCCTGTTCACCTGTTCACCTCTGCTTGGACAGGTGTGTCTGAGTAAATCCATGCAACTAATCAGTGGCACATTCTCACAGGCAACCGGGGGGAGAAGCAGACCCACAAAGTAAACACACACATACACCACCCTGTGACACAAGCTACACTTCACTGTGATGATTAATTATTCATCAGTCAATTTTTGTACACAGAGAACACACACACAAGTTCAACGGTGCTGAACTTCACCTTGGATGGATGTTTCTGGACCCCGTCTCCTGTCCAGACATCTCCACGGTGCTGGAACACACAGGAAAATGGTGCAGACTGCCTCCTGCTGCTACATAAAATGCCTGACGTCCTACCACAAATGGAACCAAGTGTTGATATCTTATTATTTATGAAATAATGAGACTGAATCTCCAGCTGAAACAAATCCATATATGCTTGTATAATAATAACATTTGTTAAAGCTACCAAATATTAAGGTAAATCTCCTCTAAGACAAAGGTGACATTTATGCTGCATCTTTTAAGTTTTAATGTGATGACATCAACATTCAACATCTAAACTTGTTACTTGTTACTCACTATCAAGGAATTTACAACCTGACTTGTGACACTAATTGCCATCTATTACCATAGTTCCACTATTTTGTGGTACTTTTTGTTTGTTAATGTGTCAGTTTTGGAATGTTTCTCTACTTTTTTTCACGTGGTCAACTTAAAAAGTAACCACAAATGGGTCCATCTTTACAAAGTTTCATTGCCATACTAAAATATCCAACCTACCAGAATAAAGAAAAATGTAAAGGAAACATTTTTCTACATGTTACACTCAGTTAATGAGATATTAAACAATATACAGTCATTTTCAAGTATCATTTAGTTGTACTTTGAGTATGGGTTGGGTTTTCTAGTATTTTTTTGAAGGTTTAGTTTGTTTGTAACTAGGAATTTATTTTGTCAGCGATAAACCGGAATTGGACTAGTTTGCTGCATCCGGCTGAAGTTTGGAAGCGCTCGTTTTCTTCGGCTAGGTATTTTCCTTTATAAAAAGACGGGTGGGAAAATAAAACAAACAGGAATATTGGAGCACTGTATTGGCTTCTTTTAGGAAATTGGTGAAAATTATAAAGTGATCACAGTCGATCGCTTTATTTTTCTACTTGTACAGCTTGGATTTCCTGATAGCCCAAACTCCGCCACGCTGTCACTTCAATAATCGACAGGCGACTCCAACCGAGCGCTCTCTGCGACCACACGGGCTGTGGGCGACCGGGATAAACAAAGAGTCGGGGACTTTTCGGGAAAATAGCAAAACACTTCAAGCTCTTCAGAACCATGGACACCGGTACGTGTAGGACTTTCTGCCTTGTTGGTCGTGCTAGTGTGTGTAGCTGAGAGCAGTGTGTATTTGTTTTAACTCATCCAGCTGTGTAGAGTGCCGTCAGAGAGAGCTAACACGCTAAGTTAGCATTCCTAGCCTTAGCACGCCGGTTCCGGCTAACGTGACTTTACTAACGTAAACACAGTTGACAGCTCGTAATGGTAAAATAGCAGAGTAGTAACGATTTCAAAGCGACGGTAATGGCCAGCTAACATGTCTCTGCCTTTGACTTAAAGCTGTTCGACACAACAGGAGGAGGAAGCGTGTCATGCTAACCATCGAAGCGAACTAGTCAACCGTTGAGTTGTAAATTCCACTTCCAAGCTGTCAGTGTTGAAAGTGATTTGTTTTATTTGCTACTGAGTACCTGTTTGATCTGAAATGATAACGCGTCTTCTTCCTTGAAGATTTCTCCCTAATTAGAACATAATAACATTATTCAGATCGTGTTTCAGCCATTTGTACTCATAAGTGGAGTAAATATTGATGACGCTTTACAAGCAGTGTTGTGTAATTGTGTAAGTCATCGTGGCTGAACACGGTACATGTCCCATTTGCGTGGAAAACCACATGTGTCATGACTTCACGTTTAGAATAACTTAGAGGAACCACAGACCAATCATAAATCAGTGTGGCTTGACTTTTCTGGCACACGCTTTCTTATAATGTAGCTGCTGATTTGCTGTTGCCCATCACTCCTTAATCCACCATTTCCATTAATTCATATTCAGAAAAGTTTCATGCTAAGACAAGCTTCATCTTAGGTCAGTGCATGTCAAGCTTGTGTCAATGGAAAATTACATAATGGAGGTAAAGGAGTAAGGTAGAACATCTGAGATTAAGTTTTTTAAGGGGCGATATGGCTTAGGGGGTGAGGGCGTTCGCCTAGTGATTGAAGGGTTGCCATTTCTATTCCGAGCAAGACTCTGACCTCAAAGTGGGTGAATGTGAGGCAAACATTGTAAAGCGCTTTGGGAAAAAAAAATGCCACAGAAATGCCGTTCATAATTTATCTTTGTCTTCAATTTTTCATCCACCCTTCATTCCCTGTCTGTCTGATCTTACTCTTTTAGGTCTGAGTCAGGAGAAGGTAGCTACCTTTGTCAAACGCCTTAGGGCTCAGCCACGCTATCTATTGGCCCAGAATGTGTCGACATGCATCGATCCATTGGAGGTTTGTCTGCACCGGCAGACAGTCCAGGATACTGCACACATCTTCCAACATGCTATCCCCGCAGAGGGCAAGCCAATCACCAACCAGAAAAACTCAGGTAGGGTATATTGTTGTATTGAGTAATGAGACATCCACACCCATAATCTTGCCTCCCAGGTGGGAAGAGATATATCACCACACATTGCCATTAGCATTGTCAGGCCCCTGTGTACTGGTATTGGTCCACAAAATCTGAGTTAAACTAAAAGTTGATCAGTACTTTTTACCAAACGTTGCATTTTGGATTGTGACCTCCTTCTGTTTTGTGCCAACGATTTGTCATTTCCCAATAGTGTCATACAGTACACAGCTATAATTAATCGACATCCATTTTAGCATACATTTCTACAACACATGAATGGTGTCTGTTTCTGCCTGACATAGTGGTGGTGTAGTGCGGTGCTGACCTTTACATAGCAAACAGCTATGGCTGATCAGCTCACTATGCATTTGTACTTTAGATGAGGTACAGAAATAAGGTTTTTAAATATGTGTGCTGCTGTTAGATTTATTTTCGTAGTTGAAATCTGCAAAACCTCCCCTCAACTTATTAATCAAAATGTTACATTTTCTTTCATTGCAAACTAATGCAAGGCAAGTGTATTTATTCAACACATTTCATACAAGGCAACTCAAAGGGCTTCACAATAAAAATGAACACATGGCAGTTGATTAAAATGAAATTTATATAGACTTTTAACTTGGAACACAAGTCTATTTTACTGAACAGCGTGACATCTTTCATGTGCATATTTATGTGCTTGTGCCAAGCTTAGAAAAATGCCCTCTTTGAAAAGTGCAGTATATAAAGTATGCTTTGAGAATTTTTTTTAAATCCCTTCACATTCATTAGTAGAGGTTAAAATGCCAAATCAGATTCAGCTTGGAAAAATTGGTCTTGGCACTCAGTGAAGGAATCAACTGATGGTACATTATGTAGAGCTGCCTATAAAATCTTGGCTGTTGTTGTAATATACCAACTATCCACATCTGTGCAGAAACAGTTCCTTCCCACCTTCTATATTTCAGATGTGTGTGTTTGTTTCATTACCAGGGAGATGTTGGATCTTCTCGTGCCTCAACGTCATGCGACTTCCCTTCATGAAGAAGTTTAACATAGAGGAGTTTGAGTTTAGTCAGGCCTATCTCTTTTTCTGGGACAAGGTAAGACTTGGTGTTAAAACCACACACACCAGATCATTTGTTTAATCATCACTCTATTTCACTCTATGTGTACGTTGGCTGAGGGCGGGCGGCCGTGGCTCAGTGGTAGAGCGGTGAGGTACAACAGTCTCTGAGAGAACTTCCTCACTTGACACACCCCCTGCAGAGAGTCTGCTTGTTACTACACAAAATATACAGTAAAATCCCCTTAGCAAACCGGGAGAATCAGTAACCTTTTAACTGCCTCTTCCGAGTGCTTTGCATATGAAAACAAGGTGACGCGGCCGACAATCCAAGGTGCGTGTTGTAAAAAACCTGCTTAATCTCTGCAGAGTGCATGTCCTTATTTTTTATTTTTGTAAATGTTTTATAATGGATGTCTATGTACAGTATAGACTGCAACAATAGTTCCTGCACAGCATCAGGTCCCAGACAGGCCTCCTTCCCCACCACAAACCACATCTCATTTGGATGAAAACTGTCCACCGTCCCGCTGTGCACAGACTTCCCTGAGGCCTTCTTCAGCTTGCCGAAGCGTGGAGTCAGCGAGACAGCATATAGGGAAACGTCCGCTATTTACTATTGAGACAAAAGCCGTTCCTTGATATGCTGAGTCCGTACGTTGGTGGTTTGAGGTACCTCTGTAGGCTGACTCGAGGAAGTCTGCACTTTCGTCCAAATAAGACCCGTTTAATGGTGGTGAAGGCGCCGTGTCTGGGGCCTGCCGTTGGACAGAAACTGAAGTTGCCATGTGACGAGCTGTGAAACTTGGAAACGACATGCTTTCTATTCCATAAGCTCTTAAAGCCTGCAAACCAATGATGTCGGCTTAATAAATCTAGCGCAATAATTTCCATCTGTTGATGATTGAGAGAGATGGCCAGAACAGCTTGATCAGTTATCCTTTATGGTCATAATGTAATAAATTGATATTGTGCAGCTTATATTTAGACATCCACATGGACATAAAATGTTTACAACATGTAATTATGGACATATAAGTTATTGCTATGGAGATCCAGTAGAATTTATGCTACGTCCAGCTGAGGTTGTCGGCCGCAAGGCAGGCAAGAGTGTGTCCGGCTGATGTTATATGTGAACATTCACGGGGGGGGCGTTAAAAAGGTTCATGAATCTCCAGAGGGTGTGTGGTGCTGTGCAGACTCGCTGTAGGAGGCGTGTAGAGTGAGTATCTGGTAGAGTCTTGCTGACTTTGGACTTTGGACTTATTAAGGCGGCACCCGATCCACAAACTCCACCTACACACTGAAGTCAGCACATTGTTAAAATTTTGAAATTCATCAGATTGACATCAATTGTGTCAGTTGCAACTGATGTGTTAGACTGACGGCTGACAAAACACTAAGTGTAATCGCCCCAAATCCTCTTAGATTATTTTTAATTTGTTTGTGTAGCTATTGTTTGTGTTATTATCTATTGAGAGACGTTTTTTCCAGTGATGCAGGGTGTAAGTGAGGAGATGTTCGTAAGCTTTTGAAAATAGATACGATTTTGTAAACATACCAGGATAATACGGTTCAATGTAATGCATCATGGTTATACAATGTTTTTGTGTTTCTTCTCCCCCACCAAGTGTGCTGGGTTTTTTTGTTCATTCTATATCGTTGTAGTAAGAACACTGTATTTGTGTCTATATGTCACTCTGCTACTACTATTCAAAGTCGTTGCATAATGAAAAGCCTCTTTGGTTCCTGTGGTCAGTTCTCTACACCTCTCTTAAAATTTGTCTCTGTCTGTCCCTCTCTTCATCACTTTTGTCACTCAAGGTTGAGAGGTGCAACTACTTCCTTCAGGCATGTGTGGAGACAGCACAAAGAAAGGAGCCTGTGGACGGGCGCCTGGTCCAGTTCCTGCTCTCCAATCCAACCAATGATGGAGGACAGTGGGATATGCTTGTTAATCTCATTGGTTAGTTCACTACACTATCATACAGGGGATGATGTGATTGAATCTGTGTCTTTTTCCTAGTTTGGTATTTATGAAATAAACCAAATCGTTATATTTAATGTATACTTTTTTTTGCAGTGAGTTGCCACCCTGTGCTCACAATTCCACTGCACAAATGTTGTTGTTTCATTTCTAGAGAAGTATGGTGTGGTTCCAAAGAAGTGCTTTCCTGAATCGCACAGTTCAGAGGCCTCGCGCAGAATGAACGACATCCTCAATCACAAGGTGCATCTACATGTTCACTCTGTTCTGTGTCAGACGGTCAAACTCACCTGCAGCTCGTACCAGTGGGTCCATAAATGCGTAAAGCAGTAATGACTGTCATGTGTTTTACAGTTGAGAGAATACTGCCTAAGACTGAGGAACATGGTGGCCAGTGATGCCACTAAAGACGAGCTGTCTGATGCCATGGACACCATGATAGAGGAGGTGAGGCTGACAAAGATTTTTCTATGGAATATTTCAGGTTACTTTTGTCCCCAAGTTGAACCTTCTCTTGTTCCAGGGCAGTTACTGCATGCCCTGCCGGGAAAATGGTTTGTTTACACAATTAGACAATGTTACCACAACTTAGCATATAAGTCACACACTATGCAATTATGCACACATACCAAAAACGTGCCAGGTACTGTATGTTCATACCTTATGCCTTGTTAAACAGTCACATTGTTCCAGTTTTTGCCAGAAGAGGGAGCTGTCAAATTATATTATGCTGCGAGCACAATTGCCTTGTTATTCTTAAACCAGCATTAAGAGCAATTGGCTGATGATCAGTGTTACAAATCATTTTTTTTCTCCCATTGTAAGTGTATGTTTTTACAAATGTTACCTATCCTCTCAAATTCCAAAGTATCCACCAACGGATCCATCTTAAAGTTTTGTTTGAATGTCATTGAAACAGGCAAAGTTTCCACATATTTCCACAAGTGTTACTCTCATGGAGTTTTGAAAAAAATCAGAACTTCTCTAGAGATGATTAGGAAGTACTTACCAATTAATTTACCACTATTTATGTTTGTGTCATTGTATGGGTCAAACAAAGTCACGCCGCAGACAGGATTGCAATCAGAAAGCATATGACGTTGAAGTGTGACTGTAAATCAAGTAAATAAGATAAGTCACCCTGTAGAGAACGGTGAACATGCTGCAGTCGGCTCTTTTTGGGTGTGTATGAGAAGCTGCGTGCATGCTTGTTGTGTGTGTGTGTACGTGGTGCGTGGGGCAGTCAGTCAATCAGTGTCCTATTGAGACTGATGCACACAGTGGATGTGTGGCTCAGCAGCTTTTGTTTGTTCTTCTTGTATTGTGCTGCTGTGTGCTTGCTTGTTTAAACAGTTGTGTATTTCACATGGCCTCCAGCATGGATGCCTCAGCTATCACCACACATACACAACCACTTGTACACAAACAAACATAGGTTGTGCAATAATAAAGCGCGGCCCCGCTGTACTGCATGGCGGAGTGGGAGGGCGGACGGTCAGGTGGTTGTCGCTGTGTTTGTTTGCTCACCTGGAAGCGGGTTGTTTCGTGACACAGCTCTGTCAGGGCCAGTGGTGATGGAGGATTTGGTCACGTCAAAAGAATGGATAAAATGAAAACTCTTAAATGTTTTAGTCATCATGGTAAATGAAGATTAAATACTTCTATCTTCAAAGCTTCTTATTATTGAGGGTGAAGTAAATGTTGACATTTAAGTTATAATGATTTTGTCAGGTCGCATATTTTTATTGTATTTAGACAAAATTCGAATTAGGTCTGATATCAGAATCAGAAATACGTTTTTGAACCCCGAGGGGAAATTGGGTATTTGTGTTTCTTTTGTAAAAATTGTAATGGTTATGAAAGCAGATTGGCATTTGTCATTAAAGTAGTTGCATTTTAATGTTTATAGAACTTTCTTTCCCCCCACTTGAGCCAGCAATGCGAAAGCAGAATGTGAAAGCGACACAGTGGAATATTGGTTAGCACTGTTGCCTGACAACAAGAAGGTCCGTCTCTCTTTGTAGAGGGTTCCTCA
The DNA here is from genome assembly GCA_900303265.1 of Brotula barbata. Lineage (NCBI taxonomy): Eukaryota > Metazoa > Chordata > Actinopteri > Ophidiiformes > Ophidiidae > Brotula > Brotula barbata. The sequence goes on from OMNV01014470.1 coordinate 35,277, forward strand.
AACCTCCAAAGACATGCAGCTTAGGTGATTTGGAGTATCTAAATTGTCCATAGGTGTGAGTAGGGGTGTGATTGAGTTGTCTGTCTCTGTGTCAGCCCTGGGATGGACTGGCGACCTGTATAGACTCCATCCACACTATGACCCTGACGTGGATAAGAAATATAGATAATGGATGAATGGCTTTCAAGAAACAATGGACTGAATGATGACACAACATGAAAGATAAGTTTTCTTTAATGAGTTATTAGAATGAGCCACCGCAGATGTTGAACATGACGTATTTGGTACGTGGACATGATATTGCAGCATGACTATGTCTTTTATTGTTTTTCACTCTGTCCTGACAGCTCATCTGTTTAACCTGGCCGCTCATTCCATCTTATTTTTTTTATTTTATTTTTAGCTGTTTTTGGTGCACACTATCAGTACTTGTGAGTTGCAAGTTTATAACTGGGCACGTGGCAAGATTAGTAGTGTTAGAAGGCTAAGGAAGACAACGGAAAGGAAATAAGCCTGGCTAAAATCTCTCTCACACGCTCTCTTTTATGGGAGTTATGATTGTAAGTCATCCACTCTACCTGGCAGTGAAATCTGTTGCAGTGGCGTCTGTGCATGAACAACTAACAATTTAACATTTTAGGTTTAGTGTGTATTAGTGTAATTCTATTACAGCAGTATTTCAGCAGGCTTTTTTAAATCGTCTGGATAATGCTTTTGAACAAACTGGTGAGTGTGTCACTAGACATGGGGGGGGGGTGCGTGCGTGCGTGCAGTCATTGTCATTGTCAGTTCACATCTATCTACTCACGTGGATATGCATTTGTACCGAGGTGTGTGTGGTGTATTTTTGGGTTCTTAAATGTGTAGTGTTCACTATATGTGGTCATGTGTGTTTGCATTTGTGGATGCACGTGTGTTTCTGGAGATCAAAATTTTGTATCAGTCCTACTTTGATGTGTTGGAGGTGTCCACTTTCCAAACGTGGCGGCTGTGACTGTGTAGTCATCATCATTTCCAGACCCACACACACAATGCGTGACAGGCAGCCAGTCACGCCTCGGCTTTTGTACCCAGGGTTGATTGATTGATGGCTTTGTGTGTAAGGAATCTATTTGCATTACAGCTTAAACCATTTTGACCTGCAACAGGTAGTGCTACAATGCTAAAGCAGTTTTTGTTGATAGAGGCCAGTTGGATGACTGTATCCAAGTGCTGCGTTATTGGTTCGTTTGTTAAGGTTCAAAGGCAGCATTCTCTTTCATGTTGTATCTGGTGTGTGTCCTCCATCCTCTACTCACTTCCACAGACAAGTTAGCAACACACATGCACACTCTGGTAACTGCACATGCACCTAAGCATGCGTACACAAACCCAGATGATATCTCTCACGCCACAATTGTACCACAGTCATGCTCCATTGCGTCATGGAAGCAGAAATGGCGCGTGCAGCTCTGGTCTTGACTCTGATCACGCCAAGAGTGATTCTCAAGACAAATGTCATTTATGAGGCAGTCATCAGTTCACAGCGAGACCTCCATACCCAGTGCTGGCGAGTGGCTCAGTCCATTTGTTATTCTCAGTGGATTTGTTTCTTGATTCTGTATTCATGCCATCACTGGCTGAAACAATAGCATTGCCAGCCCTGATTTGTACCCTCATAGTTCTTGACTTTTGCCCCATTGCTGTCATCTAACAGTGACCACGTGTTGCACGTTTGCCAAACATGCTTATTTTCTTACGCTCACAGATCCAGCTTCTAGACGGTGAAATCAGTAGAGAATAATAAGTTGTTTCAGTTTGGCTCCAACTGGGATCGATAATGAAGCAGTTAGTGTTTTATGCCCAAATGTAATAAGTGTCTCTGCCGAAATTGTCCAATTAAACATAAGTGTCAGTCTTGACTCTTTAAGAATTATTTAGAGTGAAAAGTCAAATTGGCACAGCAAACCTTTTTATGTATTAACTGTCCAAAAGTGTTACGTCAAGTGAACTCATGGCTCCTTCCTAAGTCTCGATAATGATTTTTTTGTTTATTTTCCACTGGCCAGACTCTCAACACTCACACACAGATGCTATCGAACACTACATGTAAAGCGTGACATGCAATCTTGCATGTCATTCTATAAGCCCACCAGACTGGATGCTAGCAGACATGGAAATTTGGAATCATGGAAATCTTTGATAAATTAATGTGAATCCACAGGGTTCCAGACTTATCTCATCGGTCTTCTCCAAAACAACCTAAATGGGACACTGACTGCCAGAATGAGCTCATAAAAACATTTTTTTCCCCTCCAGGCTTAAGTGGGCTGTGATTATTGTGATTCTTGTTATTTAATTAGCATTTGTTTCACTCTTCCTTTCTGTCTCCTGTCCTGTTGTTCTCCTGTCTGTCATTGGAGAGGCAGGTGTTTCAATATTGATTCTTTCCTCATGTCACTGTGGCTCTTTATTCCTTGACAGAAGACTCTCTGTCATTCCAGCCTCACTTTACACTTTGTTTATGTAATCTGCCAAGGGGAGAAGTGGGCAGGGAAACACTTACGTCTCAGGGTGTGTGGACGAACCCGTGGGCAGGAGAGATTGAACAGATGCCTTTGTTGACTTGGTACATATGTGTATATTTTATATTTGTGCGTCTGTACTTTTGTAATTTCATGTGTTTATGTGATGAAGAAGGTGATTGTTTGTCCTTACTGCGATTAAAGGCAAGAATGCAAGTAAGCTGTTTCTCCCAGTGTACAAGTCAAGTTTATTTGTATAGCTCAAATCTCATAAATGTCTCGAGCTTTACAGGACCACACAGCGTAGCAGTATGAACCCAGTCTGCACACTGAGGAAATGCACACGGAGGTCGCATACTCTGATTACGACATTTACATTCCTTAAAAATCGATTTACAATCGCATAAACTAGGTCTGTTACTCAGAGGAAGCATACTTCCGTTGGTGCCAACTTGGATGGCATTAAGGTGTATGGGGTGTATACTCTTATTGCCTAATTGCAGTATAATTGAACTTCTGAAGTACAGACTGTTGCTGTGGTGCAGGTTGAGGAGCAAAGAACTCAGGGCTGCTGTGGTTTTCACTGTTACCGTTCATATATGTAGGTGAACTGTCTTTAAAAGTACTTGTGCTCTTCGGAATGTTGTGTCTTTGGCCGAGATTTTTCACAAGTCGGACTTTAAATAGGCATCGCATCGTGAGACGAAACATAGCAAAGAGGTAACATTTTATGTTGTACCTATGGGCGTCCTTTAGTCAGTGGCTTGTGTCACCATCCATCCATCCGCACAACAGGAACAATACTCCTGTTGGGATACCTGTCGGCAGCATGCAAGTCTGCCTTTTCTGAAACCATTGCTTATTTAGTTGAATCTCAAGTCCCCCCAATGATCATTTTTATAGGAAAACTAATGTAGTCTCACACTGCTGAAATCTAGAGGAGAACAGAGGATGGGAGAAGTGAAACACAGGGAGAGGGAGGCGGTATGAGACGTAACAGCCAGATTTAGCCCACAGGAACTCAGTCTGAACAGGAAAATACACAGAAGGAGGGAGAAAGGGTGTGGGGTGCAAATGGGGAAAACGAGGGGTAAGAGTAAATGGGAAGGAGTGATTCCGTGTAGAGATATCCAGGGAAAATAGTTTGGATTTGATGAGACGGACCTGCTTTGATCAATGTGAAGAAGAGAAATTGGATTTGCTAACTTCAGTAGTTACTTTGGTTTTACAGAGATAATGTGATAGCTTAACTTTTTGACTGATATTCTGGGTTTCTACCTGTAATTAGTTTTCATGGGTTCGATGTTTACAATAATGCTGCAGTTGTAAACAATGTTGACCTGTATTCATATATTCATAGGACCCTGAAGCAAATCACTTTGAATTGCATCCATTTGTTTAGTTAATGGTGATGAATTGCAAATTTAATGCACATTTTTTAGTATGATAATTTTACCTTTCCTGGTTATCAAATGCTATTTCTGGTAAACCTCATTCGACAATGGTGGCTCATAACTTGAGTTGTTGGATGCGATCCTGTTAATATCCAGCAGCTCATAAATTGGAGTGCACACTGTGCCAATCCGTTTAGCGATTGTTGCCGTTATTTTGCTGCTTGTGGGCCTGTCCGTTCACTTCTCCTGCACACAGGTTGCTGAATCAAAGAGCGGTGTGTTTTGCTCATGTAATTGACATGCAACATACAGTGCACTTGCAACTCATCTAAAAGGCACCAGCTTTGATCTATAGGTGAATCAAAGGGTCAAGTAGAACCTTTGCATTAATGACACAATGTATTCTTTCTAAATCGCATTGATGTGTTAACGTCCTAATTAGTAGTAAAGCTCTGCAAGGGACCTTGTATGAATAATGTCTGGTGTCTATATGAAGACTGTCTTCTGTCTGTATTCTGCAGGTGTTCCGGGTGGTCAGTGTATGTTTAGGCAGCCCCCCTGACACCATCAGCTGGGAGTACAGGGACAAAGACAAGAACTTCCATCGCATAGGCCCCCTCACCCCCCGGGAGTTCTACAGGGAACATGTTAAGCCTCTATACAACATGCTCGACAAGGTAAACACACCGATGCAGAAATGCCAACACTAGTGCCGGTTATGGGCAGCACTGATGAGTCCCGGGCTGACCCCGGTCCTTCCTGTGTGTACTTTTTATGTTCTCGCTGTGTGGGTTTCCTCCTGGTAATCCAGTTTCCTCCCACCTCCAAAGGCATGCAGCTTAGGTGAATTGGAGTATCTAAATTGCCCATAGGTGTGAATGGGAGTGTGATGGGATTGTCTGTCCCTTTGTGTCAGTCCAGTGTTAGACTGGTGACCTGTCTTGGGAGAACCCCGTACTTTTGACCACGGGGATAGGTCTTACCCCCACCAAGAGCTATAGATAATGGATAGAATCGCTGTTAATCTCTGTGTGTAGATCTGCCTTGTGAACGACCCCCGACCCCAGAATCCATTCGGGAAGCTGTACAGCGTTGATTTCCTGGGAAACATGGTCGGAGGCCGTAACACTCTGTACAACAATCAGCCAATCGAACTTCTCAAAAGGGCTGCGGCTGATTCCATCAAGGATGGAGAGGTAGGTTTGGACAAACAGGTCAGAATGTCTCTGCCTCACGTGTGTCGTTGTATATTCATGAAGGAGAACTTTATAACTCTGACCACAGCTACTGTTTTTTCTTATCTCAGGCGGTGTGGTTTGGTTGTGACGTTGGGAAACACTTTCACGGAAAGCTGGGCATTAATGATATGAATGTGTGAGTATGAATCCGATACATGTGATCTGGACTCATTGATGCTCCGGAAGCGTTACTAACGTACCACACATCAAAATGTGGGTTGTGGGTTCGAATCCCATGGTCGACCTCCACACTTTTCTGTGTGGCGTGTGCATGTTCTCACCGTGTCTGCGTGGGTCCACCCCAACCACAAAAACGTGTAACGGGTTAATACCTACTGCGATTGCCCGTGACCAAGGCACTAGATGGAAGATCGGGAGTTGGTCCCTGGGCACTAGTGTGTGTGTGTGTGTGTATGTGTGTGTATGTGTGTGGTTTTGCATGTGCATGTGAATGATGTGCCCACTGCTCTGCATAGTTAGTTTTTTCATTTTCTCTTTTCTTTATATGATGGTTTAAATGTGGGGATTGGCAGGGATGGACAGAACAGTTTACAGTACTCCTCAGGTAGTGTCTTAAATTTTGCTTCTACACTGACCCTCAGGAACGGCGTTAGCTGAACATGTAATTGATTGGTGTGCGTGCGTGCGTCCATGCGTGTTTGTGTGTGTGTGTGTGTGTAGGTTCAACCATGAGCTCGTGTTTGGAGTTTCGGTCAAGAATCTTTCTAAGGCGGAGAGACTGATTTTTGGAGATTCTCTCATGACGCACGCCATGATCCTCACTGCTGTCACGGACAAGGTACACACACACACACACACACACACACACACACACACACACACACACACAATACTGAGTGAAATTAAAATACTTAATTTACGTATCGTCACCCTTGCATGCATACTGTTCAGTACACCCATGCAAGTCTCCACAGACACTCAGATTTACATGAATACAAGCAGATACACATTCTGTTCCCTAGGGTTTATTGCATCAGTGCCTTGCTTTAATTGGTTGCAGTGTTTGGTAGTGCTGTTGCTTTCCCACTTTTGTAAGTAATCCCAGCTGACAGCTTTCTCTTATTTCTCTGTTTGTTGCTCTTATCTTCCATCACCTTCTCTCCCTCTTTCAGGATGGAAAGGAAGGCTATGAGAAGTGGAGGGTAGAAAACTCCTGGGGAGATGACCGTGGAAACAAAGGTAACCCACAAGATGGAAAACAAACTGGTGCTCTGAAGTGGTTATGCAGCATTTAAAAAATGAATTCTGTTGTATGCTCAGTCATTGAACTCTTTTGCCATTACTTTTTTAGGAGAACCACTATGTTCTCTTCTTTAAGCAGACGTTTGGTTCAGTAATAAACATATGAACATTCAAGTTCTATCTAATTTCAACATTTTTCAGGTATGAAACGAAGAAAATGCATTCTGCATTAGGGAAACACACTTACATGACTTAAGTCATGTGTTTACTGTCAAACTTTGTTTGTATGTATTTATAAATGGAACTTGTAGTAGTATTAGATTTTGCCCTGTTCATACTGTACACTGTGTATTATCACAAAATGTCAACTGTGAGACTCAGTAGGGAAAGGTGTTAAATGAGAGAGGGAAATGCTTGTGTGTGGAGCGGTAGTCAAATGTCTTCAGATTTAACTGACAAGGTAGAATTGAAATGTGAAAATGTCCCTCTACCTCTTGTGAAAATGGCTCCAGGGTTGACACATCAACCCGAGTTGAAAATCCCCTAGGACCTTGGTACGTCTCTGTTTCACATCCTTCTCACAGCAGTGTGTAGCATAATAATCCGCCAGCTTCCTGCTTGTGTTTATTCAATTAAGGACAAGGTTGGATGGAACAACCCCCCTCTGTCTTATGAACTTATAATTGGCTGCGTCCTGTGTCGTACACACACACACACACACACACACACACACACACGCGCTCATATACAGGCTCTGTCTCAGTGCCTCCCAGGACCAGTTCCATAAACATGGTTCTAGAGTAGTCATCTAAACCTAATCCTGCTCTCATTGCATAGTCAGACCACTGATGTAAGCCTTTGATTTGTACAATACATTGTCTTCAATGAGTTTACTTTTTGTGGTTGCGCGATTGGGTTTCTCCCCCACAAGTTGGAAGTGAATTTAACAGTCAGTGACCTTTTGGGTTTATCTACCAGTAAGTCATTTTGATAAACCAGAGAAAATCCAGACATAAAGTTGTTTGTCCAAAAGTTGAATTTCAGGTTAAGATCAACTTTTTTGAAACAGGATACGGTAGATTTTGTGCATGCCTTTGCCCAGACATCACTGTCTCCCCTTTCATCTCAGTTTCTGCCCTACCTCTAACCTCTGACCTGACGTGCCTTGTCATTTTCTCCTTCCCCTTTTTTTTCCTCTTCTCCCCCATGCTGCCTGACATTCCACAGAAGATTATCGAGTATTTTGGGTCATTCACGCATTCTCTGGCTACACACACATCCAGCCCTGTATATACACACACGGAGACGTAGTGACTGTTGGGAAAACACGTGAAAACCCTTCAGCCAAAGCAAATGCATTTCACACATATCTTATTCCATAAACAGCAGCAGATGGGGAAGGCCACGGCCGACAAAACGATCGTTTTCGAGATCGGTGGACCTCGTTTTGGAGACCGGCAGCCTTTTTCTTTTCTTTATTCTTAAAATAAATTCAGATGAGTGAAACGAGTGCACAAGAGAGCTGAATGAAAGAGCACAGAACAAGTGCTTCTCTGTAGAGTCAAAACGTGTCTGAGAAGGCGCACAGATAAAGCTGGAAAGACAACAGTAGCTGCAGAGGGAGAACATGGACAAAGAGCAGAGGCAAAGGGTGAAGTGTGTTTATCAAGCTTAATGCCTCCCTTCAGGCCCTTTAATAGTCCTCGTGACCTGAAGCTAAGGAGTTTCTCATGTGAGTTTTAACTTTGTATTACCTCTGCCACAGCCTGTTTTGTGGCTCTGTCTAATCCACAGTGCATACTTTTACACCCTTAAGACACATGCTTGGCAGCGTCCTCTCAAGGATTTATTTTTAACTGGATAGGACACTCAGTCTGAGGTGAACTCCTTCTAATTTGTTATGAGACATGAAGTCTGGAAATTCAAGGACTTTTGTTGCATTAAATATATATTTACATTTAAAGAGTAGAAGCTTTTCTCTGAATGTATTCCATAAAATTCTTCCAGTGGTACATTTAAAAACTTCTCTATGTTAGGACCTACATATCTCACCTTACCTTTCTTAGATTTCTATGATCTTGTTGGCCAGCTGGTGTGTTTGTTCAGACCTCGCTCGTGGTCCCGTATGGCCGACGGCTGCTGAAGTTCTTTACAGCACATCCCCCTGTTCTAAGAGGGGATAGCTGGCCTATCCCTGAAAACAAATAATGACGGTCTCCACTCACACAAACACACACTAACATGCCACCCAACACGCAATTTCCTGGAAGGATACATGAACAGACACACATACCACACAGAAAAGCAGGCGAGGTGCCATCGGACAGTATCGCGTACTTGAACGCACACACAGACATGCCATCCCGATACTTTGTTTTGAACTTTCGCACGCTCTTGCGGTTGCTGTGACGTCTTCAATAAGTCAGTAGGAGGGATGCTCGTGTTCACTTCAAAGGGGAGAAAGTGTGCAGCGCTGTAATGGAATCAAATAAATTCACCGTAAGATCCAATTTCTATTTCTGGTGACACAAACTGAGGCATAACAAAGTGTTGTCTACTCCTGCTGCTCCCCATAGGTGCAGTAACTTTTTACTGGTAATCTTTGAACTGTACATACGTTCATGTCATTGGAACGGTTTTGGCATTGTAATGTTTGTTCACACTCCGTGTAGTTTTGACAGGGCGGTGTGCGGAGGTGATGGCAGATAGATGGTTGAATGCATGCTGTAGTGCTGGGTGGAGGCGTGTTGCCCATTAGGAGTGGGGGTCCTCTTCCTCCATGTCTCAGCCTGTTGAAACAACAGACTTCATTGCACTGATAAAGAGCATAGTAAAGGAATGAAAACACGCTTGCACGTAGACAAATAATGTTTGACCCTGCTGTTCAAATGTTAACGGCACTCCCTTCCCCTACCTTGTCAGGGAAAGAGGAAGCACACTAATTATTTTAATGAGTGACATGATGGGATGGCAAAGTCATTTTTTGAGTCGTGCCGAATAAGTTTGGCCTCTTACTTTGTTTTTCAAATACCACTATTTCAGTGAAGATGGTGTACTTAAAGCCTTGACCACTTTCCTTTAGGGATGAAGCTAAAGAAAAATGATATAACAATCGGTTTAAAATCTATCACTGGAACAGAGATTAGAGCTGTGTAAAAAAGAGACAGGTGAGTAGCTGGTTTATGTAGGATATTGACGATGAATATGCAGCACATGTTGAAAAGAGTTTGCCGGGGGTGTTGCTTTTTGTTTTGATTGTATTCATTATCATTAAGCTGAGATGACTGCAGACAGATTTCTGGCTTCCACATCAGGCAGCTGATTGGACACCGTAGCCCAAAGCAGTGAAGTCATTAACCTGTAATTATTGATGGTTACTGCACAGACTGACTACCATTTCTGTCTCTGTTCATTGTGCCTGTTTTTAATTTATGCCCAATTCTCGTCTGATTTTTGTGTCACTATTGATCAGTCAAATAATCTTAATCTTGACCTAAAATTTTTAGATCAGTATCTTCCCACACTGTGTTCCAGGTGGAACACGGATGTTGTGTTGATTGCTTTTCCTCCCTTCTCTGTATTTTTAGGTTACCTGATCATGACCGATGACTGGTTCTCTGAGTATGTGTACGAGGTGGTGGTAGACAAGAGGTTCCTCTCCCCTGATGTCCTGGGAGTCTTGCAGCTGGAGCCCATTGTACTTCCTGCCTGGGATCCAATGGGAGCCCTGGCATAACTGCAGAAGTCCAGGTTTTGGCACCAACCTTTGGCCCTATAGCTTAGCCACTTTTACCTCTTCGGGCATCCCCACACAGCCCAATCAAAAACAACCTGTTCTTCTAGTCAAAATAATAAAGATATTTTCTTTTTTACTGGACTGCTTGTTTCTCTGCTCATCTCTCCCTGAAATGGAATTTACATTTACATTACCTTTTTGTTTGTGTATGCTGTTTTCGTAAACCCTGGAGAGTAAAACAAACATTTGGCGCTGGATATAGTCTGGATCTGAGCATATCAAAGCTGAGGGAACTTAATTGGATCATAAACAGACCTTTCATTTTGAGATGAGGCCCATCATTGGGCAGCTTCATTTACAAGGCAGCATAAACAAAACTACAATCTAAATGGTAGCCAGGGTCTTAGACTGGTTAAATAGAAGGTCATTTAGTGCTGCTTGCACTTCTTTGTGATCAGCGTTTTTATTCTCCTTGGTTTAACTGAAGTTCATGTTTTACTCTTGTGCCCCCTGCACTCTCACCAAGCAGTCCCCCTGGACCCCAGAAGAACAGTAATGTGACCAGATTTATGCATCTTACAATAATACTCCCTGAGTTTCCAGTAACCGCCTGCCCATCCCTTCCCCTCTCTGCAAACAACGCAAGGTCAGTCAGAAATGTAGTCAAGGTGTGAGTGTGTGTGTATATGAGCATGTATGTTGATTGAGTGTCCATTAGTGTCACATCTTCTGTGTGTAACACCCCTGATAGGCTATCGAGGACTATTAAAAGCAGGCAGGATTTGAACTGCAACAACACACATGTACAGTACGTGTACAGATTGACCACACTGTGATCTATACGAAGCAGACAGGAAGCTCCGGTCATGGTCTGCCAACTGAATTCAAACAATCGTAAGTAACTCGGAGGGATCAGGATTTGTTCCAAAATAATTATACAAGTACAGTTTTGAAAAATGTGCTTGTTATAGGCTGTAGTTGCTCGGAGCTAGGAATGTTGACGTCAATAAATTTATTATATGACCACCAGTTTATTCTCTAGAAATCCTTCACAGTCAGTCCTTGTTCTGCTTCTTGTGCCTCTAGTTGTGTAATGGCTGCGTATGGATTGGGGTTATCTTGAAATTTTAAATCCCTTGTACAGTTCTGTCTCCTGTACACAGATTACCCCTGTTTCTCTCTCTGCTGATATGTATAACTGGAGGATAAATATATAAGCTATATTCTGTTATAACTGGAAGAAACACCGTAGTGTTGCTAGATAATCACTTTTGTTTTCTGTGATTGGATTGATTGTCTTTGAACATATTGACCTCATGGCAGGATGTGTAAAGAATTGTTTACTGGGGGACACTCCCAGTGTTACAATGTGTGTTATGGTAATTCTTCAAAAATGTGAAAATGCTTCAGTTTCAACTCAAAGGCGCACTGAAGGAAAACGTCATTGTGTCTATGTCTCCTTGTTCTTTCTGCTGTCATTCACAGGTTGACGGGTTGATAACTTTAATCTCCAACATAATTCAGCAAATTAGCTCACAATGTATGCAACCATGTGACCATGACTCTATGTTGTGCCCACATCCCCTCATTACAGCCAAAGATGAAGAAGTGATGAAGAGGAAATACATGTTCAAACATAAAAATGCACATTTCTGTGGGACATAACAGAAAAGATGGAAAGAAGAGCCAGCACACTTTTTCATTCCTCAAATGTATTTTGGGGGGAAACATCTCTTTGTTTTACGTCTCAATGTTGTGACAGTTTCAGGGAGTCTGCTGACCAACATTATGATGTCAAGATATGTGTCAACGTCAGTCCAAGACATTTTCTCTCACTGGAGTAAATTTGCGTGATATCTTTATTATTACAGGCGAGGCTGCGGAGCTCCTTGTGAAAACACTCAGAGGTAGTTAATGTAACTTCTGCCACGCAGCTCAAAAGAACAACATTTGGTTTGTTTTGTGCAGTGAACATTACTGGATTTCCTACATGAGCTCAGTGTGTGTGATCACTTTTTTTGAGGCTGTGGATGCAGAACAAAGTGAAAGGGTGAACTCCTGAGCCGCTCTGCCCCGGCTTACAAGTCCTGACATCAAAACGGAGTCATGTGATCGTTTCCATGTCCAGCTGCTTTTGTTTGACAGGTGGAATTGGCCTGCCGTCGAACCGTGCAGGACCGTTCACAGTGTACCTGATCTCATTATCCACCTGCACTTTTTCTTCCGTTTTCAGTGTGCGTGGGTGTGTGTTTGTGCGTGTCCTTGTGTGGATTTGTGTTTGCTGCAATACGGATTAACCTAGTACGAAAGCTGATTCTGATTGGAATGGCATTTAACACTCACACAGAGAAGCTTTTAAGAAGAAATAGATGTATCTATGTGTGTGAGTGAGGGGAAGGGAGAGAGAGAGAGCACTGATTAAATTTGAGGTCAACCTCTCTTTTACATCTGCACCCCTCTCACACACACAAACACAAACAGTGATCCTATGCAGACGGATTGTACCACCTGGCAGTGAGCCAGTGGCCCAGTTGGCTGCAGGTGGCACAAATGGGTTAGTAAGACCAGGACACAGTCTGGGGTAACTCAGTAGACTCACTCTCTCTCTCTCACGCACACACACTTCCATGTACTATGTTCTGTATATTTTTGGGCTTAATTTATGTATTGGTGTGTCTGCTTTTTCCACAACCTTCTGATAAATATGCAGCAGGGAATCTTGGATTGTGGCAAGGACCTGTTCTGAAGCACGGCGTGTGTGTGTGTGTGTGTGTGTGAGAGCGAGAGAAGGAGAGCGAGAGATTGTGTGTGAGAGGGTGCGTGCATGCTTGAGTGTGTGTGTTGTGTCTTAAGCCCGGCCCTGTTGTGCCCCTGACCATGTGTGATTTGTGTGATTGGGGTAAGACTACGCTGACAGCCAACGTCTTGGACGCCACATAACCAAACCGTCCACGGAGAGCGGAGGATTTCCTGTAGAAAACATTCAGGTAAGACCACACTCTGCTTAATCACCTGTTAGCTCATCATCACTGATACACACAGTAGCTGTGTACAAAAAAAACAAACAAACAGCGATTGTGATTTTAATGTAACACTAAACTGAAATGAGCCTCTGGTTTTGGATCGCTGTCGTTTGGGTTTCATTTGTTTTTTCTATGTTTTAATCTGAAATGAAAGGGAAAACCTCATTCAAAACAGCAGACAGAAAGGAGAAAAAGCTTTGTTTTTCCTTTTGTAAACACTGCCATTATTGAAAGTAGTGTTCTGACAACCAGCATAATCGTTCCAAATCCTTCTGAGCCCACTTTAGGCCTTTGAAACCTTACAACTGACATTTTTCAGTCTTATAGTCAATATTTTGTATTTTATGATTTATAAGTTTAATGATTCAGTAAACAATAGATAAAATGGGTTCATACTGAATTTTTAAAATTTGTAAAAAATTAATATTCCTATTCCATTTTGAAAAATCATTAAAGCTTTCATATCTGCTTTTGGTTTTCTGTCACATATTAAAAATAGAAAAACAACAGAATGCAAAAGTACCAAAACTATTTTGAGCAACTTTTCACAGGAATGTTTTGTTTCTGGTGATGAGATGTGTGGGTCATCTGTGATGTTATGGCTTATACTATTATGGAAACATTTGATCCACTTTTGTGCTTTTGACATTTTTGTTTTTTTGCACAGTTCTTAAATTTTCCCCCGATGAAATGTATTTATAAACAGCCAGGTTTGGTCGGCTTATTGGACACATGGAACATCCAAACCTCATCCGCTCTCACTCTCAGAATCATTCATCAACACCTAACAAGGTGGTAATGTGTGTATCCAGAGGTTGCCTGGAAAACGTCCGTCCGCAACCATGCCTCATGGCAGCCGTGTGCAGTGTCACAACGCGATATTAAATTGTGTCATGACCGTGAGGCCATGACTCAGAGCAGAATATTAGCGAGGGCTTTTCATTGTTTCGGTGTTGGATTGGATTAAAGCCCACATAATCTGACATCCACAGACAGGCATTTTGCTGTATAACTTTTTGCTTCCATTGTCATTAGCATCGGTCCTCCCTTCCCATTTCATTCCAGTTGACCTTTCAGTGTATGGACTGTGATATGTTCTGTTTGAGTAGCTTGCTTAACATTTATGTTGCCTTTAGTGTTCCATAACTTTACTTTTAACCTCTGGCATTCTGAGGTAACCACCAGTGGGCCCAACTGCATACACATGGGATTTGATTTTAGATTTTAGTGAAAAGCTAAATTATCAGGAGCATTGGGATCAATCTGATCTATAAAAAAAAAAAAGCTTTACATTTGTACTAGTGTCTTCAGTATTCAGTATATATGTCTTCAATATAAAAATTTAAATTTTAAAGGACAAAAAAGTCAGGGTTACTAATACTGTAATAAAAAAAAGAAATCAAAATTTGTATGTCTTTTCTACGTGTTATGCTCCATTATTAATGAATAACTGATGGGAAAAGGTCATTACATTTACCTTACCTTTATTGAGAAATACCCCTGAAGTGCCTTAAAGTCTCCTCAATAAGCAAGTCATTTAGTGAGCTTTAACGGATTAAACAGAGTTGCTGCCTGTGACGGTCACCTCCAACTGTTCTCTGTTGTATTTGAGCCGTCATCACAACAGGCCAGATCCTGGGAACTCAAGGGGACCTCATATATTCAGGATCAGGGTTTGGTCTCATGTAGCCTGAGCTTACAACCCTTCACCCGTGTAGGATCAAAGAGAAGTATCCCAAACATGTTGAGAAACTGGTTTATAATCTTTTTTTTTTCTATTAAATCCAGTCAGTAGTAACAACCATGCAGAGGTACTGTATGTGTTGCGTTGAGGCCCCCGGTGTGACACCCACACAGGAAGCTGCTGACTGAGCAGCGTTCACTGGAACTGAGTAGACTAGTGTGATAGATTCCTTATCCACGCTTTAAAAGATCAACGATCTGTAGTCCACTCGCCCGCTGCTGTTTCTGGTTATCAGGACTTACTGTGGCTCCACTTCCCTGCTGTGAAGCCAAGATTTGATTGAGTTCATATTGACCCCTCGGGGTCTGCCCAAGTCAGGTCAGTACTTCCTTAACCCTTGTATAGTGATCGTGTTTTTGTAACACAGCCAATGTTGGTGGGTCTGGTGGACCCGCTGCATTACTGGGTTTTTAAATCAATACAGCCATAGCAATTTATGTAAAAATACTTAATAGATGATTACTTTTTAAACTTTTTACTTTTTAAACTTTTTAAACTTTGTAAATTATCCCATTTACAAACAATATAGACAGCATACATGGTCCACAGTCGCCATTTATCTCTTTTAGATCACGTTTGTAATAAAAGTGCAATTAGATTTTTGTGATAAAATGTAATAGTAAAGAAAAATCAATTATAATCAAGATATGATGGAAAAAGCAACAACAATTTTTCATCACTATTGGTGTTTTGGTTTTTCTAATTTAATTAGAAATTGAACACATTTAGGTCAGTCTACCCAACATGAGCCCCATCGAACACACAGCCTTAGAACACGAGGGGTTTTACTGTGTGTGTGTGTGTGTGTGTGTGTGTGGCACATGTATTTCTTGCACTTGATACATGCATACCGTGTCTTTTTTTCCATCTTGGGTCCACACACATCCAGAGACAGTCAAGCTTGCCTCTCCGCCACTGAGCTGGTCTGTCTTCTCTGTTATCAAAGTGGATAAGTGGATATTTCCAGAGAAATTGTTGTACTGAAAAGTTCCCTGCCTGTTCCTGCATCCCACAAGGAATCTGTTGATTCCCCTTCAGATCAGAAAGCTCCAGCAAGGATAAGAACACCAAAATATGCACGTAAATTGGTTTGGTTCGTCTTTTTCCAGCTATCTACAAAAACACGCCTTCCTTCTAAATTGGTGCAATCAAGAATAATTTTCCAGGGTGAAGAATTCAAAAGAAGACATGATGTCTTGCACATGAGAAACCACCATCCATGTTGGCCCTGTTTACATCCTTATCACATTTGCAGCCATGGAGGGTGGCTCATTCCGGTTGGTCCTGTGGCTGGCTGTTGACCGGTTGGTCCTGTGGCTGGCTGTTGACCGGTTGGTCCTGTGGCTGGCTGTTGACCGGTTGGTCCTGTGGCTGGCTGTTGACCGGCTGGTCCTGTGGCTGGCTGCTAACCGGTTGGTCCTGTGGCTGGTTGCTAGCCGGTTGGTCCTGTGGCTGGTTGCTAACCGGTTGGTCCTGTAGCTGACTGCGGACGGGCTTGTTTTGGAGCTGGCTGACCGGTCGGTCTCATCCTCTTCTTCAAACTCACTGTCGGACTCTGAATTGACGGAAATGTGATCCTCGTATTGTGAAAACTCTTCCTCTTCATCATCTTCCAAAGCTTGTCCCTCTTCTAAAATAATTTCTAAGGCCCTCTGGGCAAAGAATCTTTTCGCCATCTTGACCACTTGTGATAAGGGGCTTTATGTCTTTGTAAAGATAGAGTTTAAATGCTGGTGGAAAGCCTAAAGTTTACAAACTTATCAGGATGCATTGTGGGGAATGAAGTTATAGCCAACACAGCTGAAATTAAGATTGTTATAAGGAAAATGAAAATGTCACACCTTAAAAAAAGTAAAGGTCACTATCATGGATTTTTCATGAGAACTTTTTTATTCCTTTTATATTTGTTATTTGCAGTTTTTAATATACTACTAGTCTAACTAAATTTACAGAGCCCTTTAAATAGCGCTTATAGTTCGTCTTAATTTAGAAAAACAGCCGAGAGGGGACTCAGTGACCATTCATTTAGCAGAGGGAAATACATGACGATTCTCATTAGGTGTCAACAATTTCATTTTATAAAGATTTACTCTGAATGCCTCCTGATATGTCTGGAAACTTTGGGCTTTTTTTAAAAACTTTGCAACCGCGGACACACTGGTAGTTAGCTCAGAGTTTTAGGAGTTAATATTGCCCACGACTCTCCTATTCACATCGCCCAGCCTCATCACAGCACAGTTAAAGGACGTAAATGTCTACTTCTCATGTAATCTTCCTGGCACATCCACTTTATCAGCGTTAGACATGGAAATGATAAACAGGCCTCTTTTCCTCTCATCATGCTTTTCCCTTAAAGCCACGAGTTTCATTTACACGAAAGGCCTTCAGGGTCACGACCCAGTGCCCTCTTGTCAGGTGGGCCTGGGAACAGACACCCACTGAGACCGAGTGTCACTCAACAAGATCTGTGATATGTGCAGAGGAATGTGTACGTTTTTAACTTGCTTTATTTATCTCTATGCTCCAAAAAAAGCATATGAAAGTGCACACAATATTGTGTTCAAATGTTCTGTAAAGCACTGAAAAAAAGTCTAAAAGTACAGGGATTAGTTGTGTGTGTGTTTATTGTCTTTCAGTAAAACTGATGTTGCTGCGGATGAACCAATGACAGCTTTTCCGTAAACTTGCAGCGGTAATCACCGTGATTATCACCTCTCCACTGGGAAAGACTGTCCACAACAACTTCCTCCTGGTAACTTCCTGGAGGAGGAGAGTTGTGATTTTTTGATAGCGCCCTGTATCAACCAGTGACATTGCTGCAATGTGGCCATTTGAACACGCTGACGGTGTGAATCCTTCCTGGTTGTAGTCATGGAACGAAGTCCCATCTTGACCATTTCATCCACGTTGTGTGAGCGCTGCGTAAGATGTGACCGCTTCCATGTCTTTTATACACTCCACACTCTGAATACGTGGATAAAGATCAACCAGTCCCCCTCTGCATCTAATGCAGATTCATGTCATTCTAGGGAAATCCACCCTTTGGTCGTCATCACCGTCCCTGCTGTTGTCAATGCACTGGCTTTTAGGACTTGTGTGTTGTGTGTGGGAGTTGTAAGTTGATATGTTTGATGTTGGTCTATTAAAGCCTTATGACACAATAACGTTAAGTTTGATTGATGTGTGCTGGGGTGTAGGAAGCATATGGCTTTAAGTATAGTAGGTCTGCTGGGCATCTGCAGCCAATAAGAGTCACAGCGAGAACTTCCCCATGCAGGGACAGAAATTGTGTACCTGTCTCAGTGAGGTCAGTTACACTGCATCCTGAAGTATTTAGTCAGAGTGTCTCTGATCTGACACCAATCAGAGGTTCCAAGGCAGTGCTTGACCTCTGAGTTGTGCCTCATGCGTGTCAAAGTGATCTTAAATGAGTTCATCTGCGGCTTGTTGATGGTGAGGGGAACATTGAACTTTCCTATTCTTCTCTGTATGAACTTCACATGCACACATTTTCCATAGCGTGCTTGCTTTTTGTCACGGAGAGCCGTTTTATAGGGGTTTTTTTGTTTTTAACGTCTCCATCAGTCACACACACTTTATCAAATCATCAGTTGTTCCCACATGCTTGAAGAGTGTGTAGGGATACTTGGGAGCAGCTGTCTCAGCCAGCAAAACACTCCGATTTTACTCACCATTCCATTCCTTGACAGCTAATGTGACCTATGAGACGCTTTTGAATTCATACGGAAAGAAATGACTGGAACAGTATTAAAATGATGAAGGAGAAATGTTTAAAACAAATGTATGAAGCAGCCATGAAGTGGGGGTCAATAAAAGTGCAACACTGATTAGACACAAATGGAGGGAAGCCGTACTAGGACCCAGTGTGAGCGCCGACTGTGGATGAAGGAAGGGAAACACTGAACAGGCAGCCTTTTTGGAAGAGAGAGCACAGATAAGATGATGTAGTTTTCATAATCAGGACTGTCGGTCGTGAAATATGATCATAGAACCGTTCACAAACAATCATGAAGATTACTCTTATTCACACACGTGATTGCATATACGTATGAGAGAAATTTAAACCGTTTAAACTCTCAAAAATATATATTTTTAAATTAATTCCTCCTAAAATCCATTTCATAAAATCTCCTTTGTTTAAATGATATTTTTTATTTTCATTTGAGACGTGTTGAGTATCACCTTATCTAAATTCCCCCTAAATGTTTGTTTGTTTTTTGGGACCTTTGGGCTTTAGACTAAAAGTCAAAGTTGTTGTAGATGTTTGTTTCTTCTTCCATGTTTCTTCTTCATGGTCCAGGCTTTTCTGAGTAGCTGCATTCTGCATGTGCCTTGACGGCTGTGCGTCTCTGAACGTGCCGTTTGTGTGTGTGCATGTGTGTGTGTGTGTGTGTGTCAGTGAGGGAGAGCGGGGGGAGAGAGAGAGAGAGAGAGAGAGGGAGAGTGAAATGAGAGTGCTTGGAGGGCTGAATGGGCAGCGTGTCCTGATGTCCTGATGTGCGTGGTGCCTGCTGCTGCTGCTGCGTCTCTGGCACGTTGTGTAATCACACAGGATTGTTGAAGTTTAGATGTTCCAGCTGCTTGTTGTTGTCCTTCATCCTTCATCTCAAAAGGTAAAGGATTATTGCACGTGGCAGTCATCAGATACTTTTTGTTTGTCCCTTTGTGTGTGGGTTTGTTTTTGGTTTTTTGGGGAACGGGGTATTTTACTTAACATGTTAAGTTGCTCACATGGCGACTGAAGCTTTGTGTAAACCTTGATTTTCATCTTTTTGGGGCTCTTTGCTTGTTAACGTATTTGTTTCCTGTCTTCAGGCTGTCATCCTTGTCTTTTTTTCTTCCGTCAGTGTTTTTTTTTTTTTTGCCCTGGTAAAATGTTTGGTTTGTCATTAATGATCTTCTATGCTGATACTGTTTGTTCTTTAACTGCAAGCTAGAGACAAGAGCAAATAGTTACAAATACACTGTCTTTATTTGCACTTGTTGCCTGTTTAGTAACAACTGAAAGTTTTCAGCAAAGCCTTGTGACAGCTCCTAATTTCTGCCTATCGTATTAAATAAATCTTTATTAGTCAAAATACAAAAATCATAGAGACTAGTTGAAATTCTCTGTTTAACGGTGAAATAACAATGAACAAAGCAAAGTGGATTTTTGTGACTTTGTCAAACTGTAACTGTGTATCTTTTTGATCTTGTGGTTCCCACATTTTTTTTTTTTGTGCTGGTGTGCCAAAGCTCAAGCCTTTAACATAGACGGCTTGTATTGTGGCGTCCGCCTGAAGGATGGAAACAAAGAGCAACGAAGAGCGTAGTTTGTGTGGAAAAGGGGAGGTGGGTGTGTGTGTGTTTCTCGTCTGCGTTGCGTCCAGGTACATGACAGCTCTCTGGCTGGGTGCTGGACTGATGTCAGTCTGTGGAGCGGAGTGGATTTCATGAGAAAATGCTGGACACTCATTCCTAATTAGGATAATAACCTTCCATGTACATGTGCTCTTCCTACATTCTGGCATCTATTTGTAGTTTCCCACACACTATAAACAATCTAATCTCATTTTAAACGCCTCTTTCACTTTGACTAATTACTCACATAGAGGCATTTTGGGACCTAAGTATGCTGGATATTAATGATAGTGTTACCGCAATTCACACAAGACTCACTGTGGGTTTTAAAAGGCATTAAAAAATTTTCTATTCTCCCCTGAACGTGAGTATTTGAATTTGGCCTGAACACATTCAGCCCTAATTGAACGGATCTGAGAAAAACACATGCTGTTCTTGCTTGTTGTCAGATGTTTGGGCTTTACAAAGTGACCGCCACTGCCGACATCATTCTGAAGGTCAAATCTGGTTTATATCTGCTCATTTACCTTTGACTTCAATTTAAATACGCTCAAGAAAGTCTGCTTTCTTAAAGAAGCGGAGAAGCCTCTCTATTTCGTTTCCTGGGCGCGTTAAAGTCAACAGTTGTCTCTCCGGCTGCACTCTGCACACTGCGACACCATTACTGTTTACACCACATACAAATCACTTTGGTACCGAATAATCTCACACTCAAACACTCTGAGACCGCGCCGTCAGCTGAACACAAAGGAGTTTCAGAAGAGCTTCGCCCGGCTCCTCCAGTGGTGTGACGGGAATTTCTTGATTGTCTTGTCAGTGCTGATTCATAATGACATGACAGAATGAGTGTATCTTGGTATCTGTGTGGATTCATCGCTAACTCTCACAGTTCATTTTGAATATTTATACAATAGGCTGCAGCGGTGCACTTGTTTTCTCAGATTTTAACTTCCGAGGGAGTTTCTGTGTATGTTTGGGAGGCTCCGTGTCTTTGAACCCCTACCATCAGGGAGGAGGTCCACTTCACTAAAACCCTCAGTCTTCTTTGCCCATCTCTCTCACTTTATTTGCCTTCACCTCATTATGCGGTTCTGGTCAGATAAGAAGCTATACAGGTTATGTAACTTTCAGAGATAGCACACAGAGAATCTTATCCTAACACAATCCACTCCAAGCACTTTTATCTGTTGGATGTGTTTTACAATTGTTTTATCCCCTATAAAAGGTAACTTTATAGTGACATACATAATAAATCTGGACACTTTGCCTATTGAGTTGTAGATTTGTGGAACAAAGTGCAGAGCCTGTCAGGATATTCTCCGTGCCGCCTACCAATCAGACTGCACAATGCCTGTCATGGCTGCAGCACGGATGTATATTTAGTGTAATGTAACCGAACATCTCTTTCCTTTCATACACTCAGTTTTTGCCTCCAGCATCTTGTTCCCATCTCGCCTCCTAAACCGGTTCCTTCCTCCTCCAAACCTTCTGCTCGTCTCATGGACACCACATCAGACTGCAGCGCTGCATTGCCTTCATCATCACTGAGAATCTCTCTCCACCCGTAAGCACCCCGCTAACGCTAACTTCAACCGGGCTCGATGGAGACCAAGGACGAGGTGATGATGAGCATGTTGAAAATGGACGGAGGAGAGAGTGACGGGGACAGGTACAAAGGGAAGGAGGTGGAAGGAGAAGAGGAGGGAAAGGGTGCGCCGATGCTGGCCGATGGTCTGGTAGAGAGAGGACCCAAATCCTTGACGGCCAGCTCTGGACAGCAGGTGTCCAATGGCTTCACCACGTCCGCCCCTCAGAGCCCCAGGGAGGAGACTCAGACTGGAGCCACCTCTGGAGGGACAGGAACAGGCACGGGGTCCTCCATGCCACAGGGGGGGCTCAGGACACTGGTGGTCCACCAAACCAGCTTGGAGAGACCCAGGGAGACCTGGGGCAAGAAGGTGGACTTCCTTCTGTCTGTGATCGGCTACGCTGTGGATCTGGGAAACGTCTGGCGCTTTCCCTACATCTGCTACCAGAACGGAGGAGGTGAGGACACAAACACAGATTTGACAGTGGAGTTCTGTGGAGAGGCAGTTTAGTGGAGAAAATGGCAATGGTGGACAAAGTACCTCAAAGTTAAACTTGAGTTAAAGTACAGATAAATCAGATTTGAAAATGACTTTGTTACAAGTCAAAGTGAGCCAAGTAAACAGATCTGAGTAAAAGTCGTTTAGCTGCTGATGTTCATTTGACTTAAGGATCAAAAGTATGTTTAGGATAATAACTGTACTGATGGTGTTCAGATGAACTAAATGATGATCTGTCCAACCCTCCACATGTCTTTAAGGATTAATATGGAGCTGATCTTCAGTCTTCAAACGTTGATTTAAACTTTGGAGGACACATTCAATGAGTTGGACCGTCCAGAGTCCTCTATCTAGTGTTCTGTTTGAACTTCACATTTATTTACAATCTGTCTATCACAAACAGGAAGTACTCAAACCAAAGAAACTCAACTCTACGTACAGATGTTGGCATTTTTACCAAAATCACCCCAGCAACACAATCAAACCATTTGTTTTCAGTCTTATGTCTCCAAGTGAAAACATCCCCTGTTTTACAGTTCAGTTTATGAGAAACAAACCTGTTTGGACAAACGTAGTCTTGTAGTTGATAAAGTGTAATAAGATGCTCCACTTAAGTACAAAATCTCCTTAAAGTACAAGGGAAAAGTATAATGTAGGGGTGTAAAAGTAATTCTACTTAGTTACTATACAGCACTGCAGAGCGAGGTTGTATTGATCTGGATTAGTGTGTGTTTACCTCTTATTTGGGTCCCTTGTCTGAGCTCAAGTGTGTATTTGTGTGTTTGTTCATGTGATCCCAGACTTTGTAGCGAGCGCTCCACCTTTTACTCATTACAGCATCAGCAGGATAAATGAGCTCCGCTACGCCCTCAGTCCTTCGGGGCTCAGAGCTTGAGGACTGAGGATCGCTCCAGGTCTGAGTTCATTGTAATTCTTTAGGTCTTACATAATCTGGGGCACAAAAATCCAAGCATATGTTTGTTTCCACACAGTGTGTTTGATCTGCCCAGGTCCCTCCACCACATAAGCCTCACCTAGCAGCAAACACACCTCCCTTTCCACTTTTATTGAATTTGCAATAATAAAATCTTTGCAATTTCCTGCGTTGTGTGTGTGTCTCGTGGAGCGAGGGAGAGATGAAGACTGGGACACACTTGATAGAGGCCACAGTATTAATTGTGCTTTTTATGAGAACGCCTTCAGTGGCTTTCTCTTTGCTTAATAACCTGTCTCCCAGGCAGCTGCTCCATCAACTCTTATCTTTGCTTTCATGTCACAAAGAGACGCTGGCATACACACACACATACATATAAAATCAATCGATAATCAAATGAGAAAAAAGAAGCCGAGAGAGAGAGAGGGAGGGAGGTTTGTTATGGAGCTCAGCGTGTGGTGCTGGAGGCTCGGAGGATCTGGCTGCCGTCCTGGTTCTCCGTGTCGGTGGCTTTTAATTCTCCTTTCATCAGCGTTTCATGTTTTCAGAAATCAGAGCTCAGGCCTCCTGGTTTGTCGCTTAGCCGAAGTGAAGCCAACATGGCACTGGTTCTATTTGTCACTGGAGAATATACGCAAAATTTCCGTGAGTTTCAATTCAGAATACCAAGTGCAGAATTGACATG
Organism: Brotula barbata; assembly: GCA_900303265.1. Lineage (NCBI taxonomy): Eukaryota > Metazoa > Chordata > Actinopteri > Ophidiiformes > Ophidiidae > Brotula > Brotula barbata. Next base: position 59,186 of record OMNV01014470.1, read on the forward strand.
GCTGGGGTTATGTAAATGAAACTGCCACTACAATATGTGAAGATTTTTACCGAGAGTGATTTAATGTTCTTCTCTTTAATAGTTTAGAGAACTCCTGAGGTTACAGCTGGAGAGTGAATTAGAACAGTTTCTCTTGGGTCCCATTGACATTGTACCATTCTTCCCCAACTCCTTCTCTCCTTTCCTCTTCACCTCCATTCCACCTTGTGTTTCCCTCCTCCCTCTCTGTCCTGGTGTCTCTGCTCAGGTGCTTTCTTGCTGCCCTACCTGTTGATGGCCGTGTTCGGAGGCGTGCCTCTGTTCTACATGGAGCTGGCCTTGGGCCAGTTTCACCGCAGCGGCTGCATCTCTATCTGGAAGCACATCTGCCCCATCTTCAAAGGTAAACCAGCAGACGAGTTAGAGAGAACTCTTACAAACAGAAGGGAATGGAAGCGGGAGGGTGGAGAAGAATGACAGCTCATTTCCCCCTTGAAGAACATTTGCTCGCCCCTCGTAGGCCTGTTTGGACTCTCTGTTATGGTAATTGTCGCATTTCCGTGCCAAATGCCAGCTGCTGGCAAATGTGATAGTATGTAAATTGTTGTAGTTGAGAAATGTCATTCGGTGGGAACTTGAATCACCTGAAACCCCTCTGATCTCCTGCATGTGGGAGTGACGCAGACAATACTTTGAATCCACATCGGAGCTGCGTACTCTCCTTGAATGATTTGCTCTCTGTCAGTGCTTCTCCTCTTCTCTCTGTGACAGTCACATGTCTCTCCAATCTCAAATCTCCACGCAGGGATCGGCTTTGCCATCTGCATCATCGCTCTCTACATCGCCTTCTACTACAACACCATCATGGCCTGGGCCTTGTATTACCTGATATCGTCGTTCCGCTCCACCCTGCCCTGGACCACCTGCAGCAACAGCTGGAACACTGCCAACTGTAACCGCTACATGTCCACCGACAGCAACGTCTCCTGGTCCAACCTCTCCACCTCCCCTGCCGAGGAGTTCTATACGTAAGTGCATGTAAGTTGGATGTAGGTGGGCGGTGGGCATCAAACCAAGGAGGGAGGAGCTCTGTCAGAGTTATTAGACAGACTTATCAGAGTCTTTAGATGAAAGTGTTTCGCTTACAGAGACGTTACGGGCTAAAATTCTTTGTGGTTGAGAACACAAATCACTCCTCTTTGCAAGTGGGCACAAGAGAATTCACCTCTTCAAATCTGAGGCAACTATTTATACAGGATTTATTTTAAATTCTAGCTAAATGATCCCGCCAATCTGAGCAAATCTTTGCAAAATCATACCCAACACATCCAGAACAAGAAGATCATTTTAATGAAAATGAAAAAATTCCATAGCTTTATGTTTGATGGGATGGGGGTCTGCTGCAATTCACCCAATGTTCAAGACTCTGTGATGAGGAGAGAAAAGGTTGTAAAACAGTGCAAATATCTGTTAAATAGTAAATGTACAATTCTAATTATTATTTATTATTAGAATCTGGTAACCAATGTAAAAAGGCCCATTAAATGTATCCAAAGTCCTTTAAATGACTCCAGACCTTAAAGTGGACTCCATTAACCATTCATTTACGAGTGCCTCAGGGGTTAAGTGGGAGAGAGAGAGAGAGACTCCTTCATTCTGTGATTTGTGACCCAAAAATCAAACTCCTTCTAACTTTCTCACGCTTAGAACCTGACCTAAAAGCAGAGCAATGCTCAAACAGAGCTTTCAATCTTATTCTCCAGTGTCCACCTGTCAGGTCCACTCAGCTGCAGTTTTTATCCTTCAAACTTTAAACCTTTAAATGCCGGTGTGGTGTAGCACAAGAATTTCCTGTTTTCAACATAAATGCTGTCTTTCTTCTAGTTGGATCTTTGTGTGCTTTGTGTTCACTTCATTTTACAGATGTTTTCTATAAAGTCAGCTAATGAACTCTCTTTATATAAGCTCTCTCTCTCTCTCTCTCTCACACACACTTTTCACGTTAACCTCTTCAACTCTGACGTAACCACTGGTGAGGTTTCATTTAAAGCCAAACGTTTTCAAATATGCTAAATGTATAGTTCTGGTTAAAACGGTATGAAAGGATGTACAACACATTTTGTATCTTAAAAAGTGAGAGTTACATCCATTGATATAGGGATTTTAGTTTTTTAAGGATCAGAAATTGTCTAGAGATTTTGACGCCCTTTCTACATGCTTTATTCAATTATTAATGGGTTACGTGAGAAGTTGCTTTAAATGGGTCCTAGAGTCTTTTAAATATCCCTGAACCCGAAAGTTGCCTCGAGTGGACTGTATTTATGAAATGAAACATAATTGTTTATCATATCTTTCATTACTGCTCATGTGATTTTTGCTTTTGGAACAACACTGATTTTGTACATTTAAACGCTCTCTCCCTCCTTTCGTCCCCGTTCACGTTAACACTCCCTCCTTCCGTGCAGCACGTCCTCTGCTCTCTCCTCTTCTTACTTTCTGGTTTTTCTGGGTCCATCCTGATTTATTTCTCCTCCTTTATTCACTCCTCTTTCCGTCTCCTTTCGCTCACCTTTTCCTCCCTGCAGTCGCCAGGTGCTGCGGGTTCATCTGTCCCCAGGTCTTCACCAGCTGGGCTCTGTCAGCTGGCAGCTGGCTCTCTGCCTGCTCTTCATCTTCACCATTGTCTACTTCTGCATCTGGAAGGGAGTCAAGACATCTGGAAAGGTAACTGACTGGACGGGGCTGGGCGGTGCTCCGTAGTAAGGGGGGAGGATGGGTGGATGGACATGTACGGACACCTTCATCATGGTTTATTTCTGATACAGCCTCATATGTCTGGTTTCCTGGACACCAGCACATACAGGCTGCAGGAAGATGCATCCTGTATCCTGACAAGGATCAGTATGTTTTGACCCTAATATTGCCATTGATGGTAGTGCAGATGAGACAGGTGTCTTCTCTTCTCTCCTCTCCTCTCCTCCCCCTAATCTGTGGTGGTCTGTGTACTTCATGTACCTCGGTCATTAGTACTTGTATTTGGAGACCATAGTTTTAAAGATGAGTATTCCATAGATGTGGATTTAATGTAAACTTAACAGGAGAATTTCTTTTAGGTGGTTTGGGTGACAGCCACGTTCCCCTATCTGGTTCTCCTGGTGCTGCTGATCCGTGGGGCCACTCTGCCAGGAGCCTGGAGGGGCGTCATCTTCTACCTCAAGCCGGACTGGGAGAAACTGCTTAGCACTACGGTACGTCTGTGGTTGGTAGGACCTTTTGGGGCTACAAAAATATTCTGCAATAATAGCTAGAAACTTCCTTGTTGGGTGGAATGTAACAAGATGTCATCCCTCATCCCTCAAATAAAGAGGGCGGAAGGGATGGTGTGGTGGTTAGCACACTTGCCTCGCAGCAAGAAGGTTGTGGGTTCGAATCCCGGGGTCGACTTCCGCACCTTTCTGTGTGGAGTCTCCCCGTGCCTGCATGGGTTTCCCCCACCCATGTTAGGTTAATCACTCCTGCCATTGTCCCTGACCAAGCCAAAGGTAGAAGATCTGGAGTTGGTCCCTGGTTGTGTGTGTGTTTGCATGTGTTGGCAGCACACCCATCCTCATTGAGGATGGGTAAAATGCAGGAGGGGATTAATAAAGTATGTTTCTTCTTCTATTATCTAAAGAGTAACCTGAGTAACAGTTCACATTGTTGTATCCTCTTCCTGCATGTTTCCTCTCCCTTCCCTTTGCCTCCTTGTCCTCTATGGAAGGTGTGGATCGATGCTGCAGCTCAGATCTTCTTCTCTCTGGGTCCAGGCTTCGGCGTGCTCCTTGCCTTTGCCAGCTACAACCCTTTCCACAACAACTGTTACAAGTGAGACTGGGGGAAAAGACTCCACTACATGTTCTGAATGACCCTTTACGCATTGATCAAATCCGCTTCAACTCAGCAGAAATATTCAAATCAAGATTTAAATGGAAATGTTTTGCAGAGCGTTAAAGTTAGTATTCCCACCCCAAGCCACACAAACGTCTTTTGTCTCTCCTTCTCCCAGAGACGCATTAATCACCAGCTCGGTGAACTGTCTGACTAGTTTTCTGTCGGGATTTGTCATCTTTACCGTGCTGGGCTACATGGCAGAGATGAGACAACAGGATGTGGACGCCGTAGCCAAGGACGCTGGTAGGACATCACACCAACACATTCTCAAAGGATACATCTGTCTGATTTATCATGAATATGAAAAATGGATCCTGCTTTGACCTCTTAAAGGGCCATCTTCATAAACCAGTGTCTTTTTATCCTCCAGGTCCCAGTTTGCTCTTCATCATTTATGCAGAGGCCATAGCCAACATGCCTGCTTCCACCTTCTTTGCCATCATCTTTTTCCTCATGATCATCATGTTGGGTCTGGACAGCACGGTTAGTAAGAGCACTCACTGTCAGATGATGTCATATTGCGACCAATTATCCTGTTGCCCAGTTCCTCTGTACTCCATCTCTAACCTGAAAACAAAGGTGACATGTTTGATGGAGGCAAACAGCGCTTTGTAATGGCGGCTCCTTAAAGGTGTCGCGTGTTGTTTGTCCCGACTGTGGTATCAGTGTTGCCTGTGTATCAGATCGGAGGCAGCCAGCCGGAGAGCCCTGAGGCTCTTATCGTCTGCTGATAATCGCTGTACTATCAGCATCAGCGTTGCTCTGCTCCTCTTTCCTATTGTTCGAACCCTGGTGTGTATATGTGATATTTGTTTGATAGTCTTCATATTTCTCCTCATGTTTTTCTCATTCTTCAAAGGCTGCGCAGAAGACTTGAACATTTCGACTGATTTAGATTCGTTGAAATTCAAATGGTCCACATGATTTGCTCACTTCTGTCTCTGACTCCTCTCTCAGTTTGCAGGTTTGGAGGGGGTGATCACGGCCATGCTGGATGAATTCCCTCACATCCTGGTGAAGAGACGAGAGTGGTTTGTCTTCGGCCTGGTGTGTGTCTGCTACCTCGGGGCTCTCTCCACACTCACATATGTAAGTGATCAGATTTTTTTCTGTGAAGTAGCTTCACCCACTGTCATAGTCAAATCCACAATAACTTCCCTTTCATACAAGCATCAAGTCAGCCCATGATCATAAACACATTCCTATAACTAACAACTGCAACAACACTAACAAGTACAATGTCTCTTCAATAGTTAAATAATTAGAAGAAAAATAAAGTAATTTTGATTTTAAAAAACCCATCCACTTTACAGGGCACCATGGATGAAAGGGTTCCAGCCAAATGATTGTTGACTTATTTTTTGAATCACCGTGATTCCCAGAATGTGTTGGTAGATTCGTGAAAGATGTCACAAGGGAAAGAGGTCTTCAAAATCTCACTTAATGTCTATTATTTCTCCCTTGGTTACTATCAGTTAGAGTCCTGTATATGAAAAAAGGGCGGGATGATGGAGAAAGCTGCATTTTCTGCAAGGCACTTGTTTCGATTTTGATTTGGTCAACTCGGGTGTCGTCAGGCATCCTGATCAGAGTGTCAGTAGCCTTTGAAGAGGGAGTCCAGGTTTTATGGTGGGTTTTAGGGAGAAACACAATTTTTCTAGCTTCAGGCATTGAATCAGTTTGTAGTGACGAGATGGTGTGGCCCGTTTCCACGTAAAGAGAATATAAATCCTGGCCAGTAAGGTGGTAAGAGCTATAGTATGTCGTTCAAGGGCCTGAACAGGGCTGTGAGGTTTTACGGTCCAGAATCCAAGGGTCTCAAATATCTTGGTCCAGAATTCCTTGAGCACACCCGATCCACGTGTCATGCTGGACTCATGGATCGGGTGTGCTTCTGATAGTTTGCACCTGTTGCAGACTTCACTTCTGTCTGGGTATATTTTTGCTATCTTGGTGCAATTGAAGTACGAGTTCCACTGCTGGTCCAATAGCCAAGTCATGCGCCCGTTTATTTCTTATGGCTGTTCTAAGGTTTGTTGAAGGAGTATGTTGATTCTGGACCAAGCCGGACAAAGGGTCTGTCTTTGTTTTTCTTTATTCCTTATGATTGAGGTAACGGTGGCAGGGTTGGATCCGGTAGGGATAACAGAATAGTTAGTGTGAGCAAACTCTGGCAGTTTCAACGGTCATCCTTCCGCTGAACAACAGCCAATCGGATTAACAATGTCAAAGGGCAAGAAAAGTTGTGGAATCAGCTGGAGGAGGAAATGAAGGAGCCGGGATCCACCTGGAAGGAAGTGGAGGAAGCAGCCTCGAACAGCGAGCGACGGAGAGGCAGTGTAGACGGCCTGTGCTCCATTAGGAGTCCAGTAAGTCGAGTAAAAACTCCTCTTGTGTCCCTTCCTGTCTCCCACATCAGGGCGGTGCCTTCGTGGTGAAGTTGTTTGAGGAGTACGCTACAGGCCCTGCAGTCATCACTGTGGTCCTGCTGGAGGTCATCGCTGTGTCCTGGTTCTATGGTAAATACTGCTCATCACAAGTTCCAACAGAAGTGCTTTTCAGTTGTTTTACCACGTAAACAGTAAACAGACCTGAGGGATGAGAAATTGTGTCTTTACGTGAATTACTTCATTCCTGGAGTCACATGATATCGCTGATTGATTTAGCTTTCGCTTGAACGGCAATTGTGAAAATATGGAACGATTGACGTGCGTGTGTCTTCCAGGTACCAACCGTTTCTGCAATGACGTCCAAGCCATGCTTGGTTTCTACCCAGGTTGTTTCTGGAAGGTCTGCTGGGTGGCCATCTGCCCCTGCTTTCTGCTGGTGAGAGTCACACACTGAAACACATACGCACATGCTTACAACAGCGTCAAGTTCTCTCGGAAATTTAGAACGCAGTTAGACAGGAGCAGGATGCATACACACGAATTCGTATATGACTGAGGGGGTGAATAAATACATTTGGTGCAAATAAACAGGCCGCATTTGCTGCTATAGAGCCTCAGCTTGAAACCCATAACAGTTTAGGCTGTGACAAATTAACCGTCTTTATCCTTGATTGAGGGTTTTCAAAAATGTATTTACTCAGATTCACTCGTACTCTCCATAAACACACATAAAGAGCTAAACAGGGTGATGAAAAAGAAAATACTATGTATAAATTACATTATTTCCTTATATTATAATTACAGATACAATTGTTGGCCATTGGTACAATTGCACAAATCTTACAGAACTGTTAAACTACTTTAAACTACACACTGAATATGAATTTTATATATATACAGTATACAGCAACCAGCTAATATTAACCCAAACAAAATACAGATGAACTTCAAATTAAGATTATGAGTTTGCTTTAAAAACTGTTGTAACACCTCCAGAATATTAACCTACACAGCTAGTTATGTTTTGTTCACATAAAGTGTTCCTTCAACCGCTCGACGATACGCCCAGTTAAGCTCAGCGTTTCCCTGCTCTTGCTGAGAACTGTCTGGGCGATGTCCCTCTTTCCTCCTGAAGTCGAACAATGATTTTCCAGAATGCCAGGTCTCCAGGTCACCCAAAAGTCTCTTTCTATCGGCCCTCACCCTCTCTTCACCTGAGTGTCCAGAACACATGGCTGCAGGTCTTCTGAAATGACTACAAAACCCATCTTTGCCTCAGAGCTTTTTACCTTGTTGTTAATGACAGAGTGAGCTCAACAAGTCTACATGTGTTTTGTGGATTTGGAGAAGCCTTATGATCGTGATCCCCGAAGTCATAGCGGCTTAACTGATGTTTCTCTGTTGGGTGAGGAGCTCCATGATCTGGGAGTACCTCAGAGTACAGCCTCTGCTCCTCAACATGGAGTAGTTGAGCCTCCCTTTGGACGTGTGCCAAACACATCCAACTGGGAGGAGACCCTGGGTCAGACCCAGGACACGATGAAGATTACAGCACTAGACTGGCCTTGTAACATTTAGGGATCCCTCAGCATTTAAAGTAATCATAGTATTTAAGGTAGCCAGAGTATTGATCCTAACAATAAATCATTGTAATTCTAACAATCTATTTTTTCATTCCCGTGTCCAGTTCATCATCATCAGTTTCCTGGCCTTCCCACCAGAGGTCAGATTGTTTCACTACCAATATCCGCCATGGACCACCGTTCTTGGCTACTGCATTGGGGTGTCGTCGTTCATCTGTGTGCCTACGTACATGGTCTACTACCTGCTTAGGGCAAAGGGTCCATTCAAACAGGTACTTCCTCTGATCTCCGATGTTTTTGTGTCCTCCCGCCATCTCTCATGCACTGTCAGGGTCGATGCCTCTCCTGTGAACAGCTGAGCAGGGATCAGGATCAAAGCAGAAAGGAGGAGAAACAGACCTAGTGTACCTACACACACACACACACACACACACACACACACGGAGCAACGTGCGTGCGTCTGCTCCGTGTGGGACATTAAATGACTTCAGAAATGAGAGCTGGCAGAATGACGTTGTAAGTACAGATGCTTCATGTGCCTCATGACAGTGAGGAATGATTGCTTGCTGCCCGTGGTGCTTAACACCCGTGGCAGTAGGAAACATTGCATACATCACATACACACATACATCACTTTAAACGATATGGATATGTGTATTTATGATGTCAACATCTACTACAAACCATGCATCTCTGAGATTTGAGCAGTGAGCAAATGTGAATCTACAGAATGATACTTTAGACAGACAGACAGATAGATACTTTATTAATCTCGAAGGAAATTAAAGTCATCCAGTAGCTAAAAACAACAAAACATCAACAACAACAAAAACAACAAAAATAATGATAAAAGAAGCATAGAATATATAGAACGATATAACATAATAAAACACGATATAATACA
>OMNV01014526.1:7638-23540 GCA_900303265.1 Brotula barbata
AGGGGGTGGAGGATCTCTGGAGAGGAAAGAGGGGGAGGGGAATGGAGCGAAGAGGAGCACAATAACTGCAGTTGTGTGCATAACAGGGGGAGCAGTAACAGGAGGGCATTAAGCTGTTTTGGAAGGGAATTGTGGGTTTTGTTACAAATTGTGGTTTGTTGGTGTTCAGTATTTTTAGTTAAATTTTCATTTTCCTCAGTCTCTTTGGTCAACGTGACAAATGTACACAATTACTCAGTGGGTTAAAATGATCCCCACTCTTTTTCTTGGAAAAGTAAATTAAAATAAATTTTCAGAGGAACTGCAGATTTTTAAAGATAAGGAAAAAATTAGGAAAAATTGACTTATACATTGCACTGCGTTTTAGAATGTTATCTGGTATTCATGTGACATTTGAAACAGACGTAAACTTGAATTATTTGCTGTTCTCTTTAGGGTGTGGGTGGAGATGAAAATGGTCCATCCAAAGTTCAGAAAAACTTTATCTGTGATCACTGTTACGGAGCATTTAGGAGTGGATACCACCTGAAGAGACATATCCTCATTCATACAGGTATGGATCATGCGCAGACCCAATTGTATGTACAATAAAGCCAGGAACAAGTTTTAATGCTTAGTTTTCTAAATCGTTTGAAAGAGGCCCTGAAATCTTGATTAAGTTGGACTTAAACTAGGAATGTGCAGCAGCTAGAAGGTTTTGCAGTGGCCTGCTTAAAATCCTTGTCTAGTATTAGGTTTTTGCCTCACAGTTAATTGGTGGTATCTGTGGGGACCTTTGACTAAAACTGGTGCTCTTGGTTTAGGGGAGAAGCCGTATGCTTGTGCCGTTTGTGACATGAGGTTTATTCAGCGTTACCACCTGGAGAGACACAGCCTCATTCACACGGGTATGCGTCCTCTAACCGTACCCATATTACATGCTACAGACTACCTCTGTGGTCTTTCACCCTAAGTAATGGACAGCAAAAAATGCTCAGGGTTCATTATGTCAGTGGACACTGATTTCCAACAAAGCCCCCAAAATGTATTCCAAGTATAAAGCGCAGCAATTTTTATACGTATTGGTCCCCCAACACCATAAAAAAGTTCTAGAAGGTGAGGTACTACAGTGCAGTCCAGGAGTCTCGAGTCCACTACTAAAACTCTTGTTTCATTGTTTACAGTAAAATCTTTTTGAATCGCTTGACTGAATTGCAACCTGCATTTGTTTTTCATGTAGTTTTAAAGAATTCCAAGGAGTGAGGCATTAAATGCATAGCTTGGTATTTTAAACATTTTCAAACATGTTCATGGTGACTTTGAGTCTACATTATTTTCTCTTTCCTAAAATTTAAAGCCCAACATAATCATTTGCACCTCGATTTACTCCTGGGCAGACATAACATGCATATGTCTTAAGATTTCCACCACTGTAGTTTTACCCGCTCGATTACCCCCTTATGTGGTAGTAATGCCCTTGTTTATCTCAACTTAAAGCTATGGTTGTTTTGCTAAACAAGCCTTCAGTGAAATGTTGGTTTTGTTTGGCCCATGCTAACTGTTAAATCCTTTTAGTGGTTAAAGTGGTTTGGAGCCATACTCTTTCACTAATGCACCGTTAAGCCTACTAAACAGGACTTTTTCCTCTATCGGCTCTGTGTTGTTGACGGAGATGATATGGGGTGATATACAGTATTAACACTATAACAACACTCGTCTCCATTTGGTGTAGTCTGCTTGTGGATAATTTGATTTGTGATACATTTAATGATAAAAATAAATTTGTCCTAACCAATCGGATACACCAGGGCTGCAGAATATTGTTAACGTGTTGCACTTCAGTGGAGTCTTACATAGCACCCTGCTAACTATGCCCATGACCTTTATAGAATTGAACACCTCTCTGACACAAGGTCAACAGAAACTTAAATTTCAACAGCTCCATAGATGTTGGATTTCTTAGCAGGCTTTTCTATTAGACTGTAATGGTTGGTACAAATGATTCCAAAGGGGCCACTGAGTGCATATCAAGTGTGTGGTGCACTAGTCATGGGCGGTAAAATTAAAATATTATGGCAGGGTGTATTTTGAAACTCATGTTTTCACGGTAGGGAAGGAGTCGATGTATAAAACTTGGAGGATATTTTACACTCGGAAAATGAAGCAAATATTCATGTTTATGTGAATTCCAAATGAAAACACTAGCAGTAGACTAAAATTCACAAAGTAAACTTCCATATAGCTGAGATAGCTGTATTGTGAGCCACCGTGATCAGACCTTTTTGAATGATGAACCTCTCTTCTTGCTTGCACAATTATACCACAATAAGGGAATGTGGACAGAGACCGGCAAAAGTTTGGTCCTGCTCACATCAGAGCCTTAATGTCACTTGGTTATCTTGGTAATCTCCCTGCGTGAATCAGCAGTGAAAATGTTATCACAGTTCTGCATGTTATGGCATAGCAAATGCGTGAAACTATTTTAATTTTGTCATCATGTTGTGTCTGTTTGTAAAATACTAAGAGACTTTATGAAGTAGTGTGAAAACCACTCTAGAATCATGATTGAGCAAGATACTCTTACATATTTCTGTATGTTTTTAAAGTGTTTTCTTTTTAAACCAGCAATAGTAAGCACAAGCTGTTCAAAATAAGTTACCATACATTTTCAAAAGAAGAAAAGTTGTAACTCAAACACAGGCCAACTGAAAGAATAGCCAGTTGCACAAAGAAATACATTCTTTCTAAGTAAAGGCCTCAGAAAAAAAAAAAATAAAACAATTACCTGCACTAACACACGTGGTAAATTTAACATAACGTACATTTCCATAGTAATAATTTAATCAAGGCAACAATTTAGCGTCACTGTGTTATTACTGAGTCTCTCTTCTGTTAAACAGTGTTTTGCTCACTGATGAAGTATTCAGATCTATCAGGTTATTGATTTCATTGCTTTTAAGGAAAAAATAATTGAATCAACAGTTGAATCAACCTTTTGTAGTCATTTCAAATTAAAAGCCTCTGACAGAAAGGAAGGAGTTCTAGTACCAGAACGAGTGGAAGGCTTCTAGTTTTTCATGGATGGATGTTGTTCCCTTTTAACGGCACTAACAACCGTTAATTAACATGTCAAATGAGATGATAGCAAATTAGAAATGAGAAAAATAAAGATGATCTGATATAACAAAAGATTCATTAAACTTAAGAATCTCAAATAAAGATATTCAATTCAATTCAATTTTATTTATATAGCGCCAAATCACAACAAAAGTTATCTCATGGCACTTTACAGGTAGAGCAGATCAAGATCGTGTATGTTTGTCTTGTCAGCTGAATTACATAAAGGGCCTAAAAACAAGACTTCTTGTTAGTGGACTTAGGTTTGTGGACCTCACTGTATCTGTTAAAGCCTCCATGCACAGGCCGCACAAAACACTCAATTTGAATTAGTTTTGGATATGATTACTACTTTTTGGATATAATTACTACTTTGCTGTGAAAATAATTGCATGGACATCAAAGGACTATATTCATGTAGAATGTAATTTGAGGCCTGTATCTGAAAGCATTTGCACAGTTATCAACACTGTTTCACACAACATTTTTTTGTTTTTCATTGTTTAAAAAGGTGGGTAAGTCAACTTCCAATCTAATAGTCCTAAAAAGCGACCTACTGCTCACAGTATGAACAAAAAATGTCTCGATAGTATTGGTGACTACTCATGTTTCAAGTAAACTATTTATTCCAATGTCCCAGGAGCTGGAGTAACCAGTTCCTCCTCTCTGTCAGCAGTGCATCTGTTTTTGCTCCACTTAGTAAATCTGTTATAGTGTAAGTGTTAGTCATTGCTTAGACTGAGTAGTTAATTAATTGTATGTTCTGTGTGTAGGGGTGAAGCCCTACGCTTGTTCCATGTGTGACATGAGGTTTTTCCAGCGTTACCAACTGCAGAGACACACGCTCACTCATACGGGTATGCGTCCATTTACCATACCCATCTCAAGTTAAACAAGCACACAGCCCCAATCAAAAAGTCCCTATGGAGTCTGTTAGAGAAATCCAGAACATTTAACACAGCATTTTATTTTGAAAGCAATTATACAATTACTCTAATTGCTGGAGTAGAATCCAGCAATTAGACACCCTGTTTGTATTTAAAAGGACAATATTATGGTTTTTGTTTACAATTTTATTTTTCATGGATCATAACTACTCATATGAAGACCTCATTGTGTATTATCCCTCTTTTACTGCTGTCAATTAACAAAAAAAATCAATCATTAGGCACAACTAGATGAAGTTAAATTTACTTTGGCCAATTTTCTGCTTTATCTTACCAGTTATATGATTATTAGGATGTTGTGCAACATCAGGGCAACAGAATTATAATGATGCAACTTTTGTTATTATAAATTCTTCAGGAGATAATGTTTTGATGGGGTTCTGAAATTTGCACGACTTGAATTCAAATGCTTAACATTTGCCATTCGATGGCCGTCTCTCCGGTCCGGTTATATTAATGAAGCTGCTTGACCTAGGTCAAAGCGTACTACGGGAATAGTCCTTTGATGTCCACATCTGTTAATCCAGAATTATGGCTCCACGTGGCTGCACAGTTTATGCTTCCATGATGTAATTGTTGGACTCGTTTGAATTCAGATTTTTTTGCTATGGTGTAGTTGCACAGCTGCTTATACAGATGCTTCAGGTTTACGGCGGTGATCAGATTGGAAGCTTCAAAAAAGGCAGATCATTAATGTACTGGAAAGAAAACACACTCACAAGCGTTTCAAGCATCACAGAAAGTTGACTGGTACATTGGTACAACCAAATTCGACGTAAGTTGGAGCATTGATGCTCATGACGATGCTGAAAAGCCTCATTTATATTTGTCAAATTGAGCAGTGCCTTTGTGTCTGCTTCAGCTTCCCAGTATGATCACCGTTTGAGCGTTTCTTTGCTGCTTGGCTGCTCGCTTGTACTGTCTTTTTTTTTTTTTTTTTTTTTTTTTTTTTTTTTTTAATGCCTGGCTTTTATCCTATTGCTGTTTTGTCTCATGCACACAGTATTCTTTCAAAAGGAATGCTTCCAAAAACGGACATTTTTATTAATTAGAGGTAAAACAGGCCAGCCCTTCGCATGACTCTTTCATCAGAATGTGAAAAGTCTGCCAAATCCTCGCAATTGATTACCTTGTGAATTATGCTTCCGTCTGATGCAAAATGAAGGTCTTAGCTAATATGTTGATACTTTGTGTACGTAGGGGTGAAGCCATACGCTTGCTCCATGTGTGACATGAGGTTCTTCCAGCGTTACCATCTGGCAAGACACAGCCTCACTCATACTGGTATGCGTCTGTTTACCTTAGCTCACCAGGCAGTTATATTTTATAGGGTGCCTGAGATGTTGGAGTTATGGCAGCCTAATGAAGATCGGGGTCATCTAAATTGTCTTCCAGATTAAAATACATAGGCTTGATACAAGTACAAAGATGTATCCAGACATGTGTTACGGCTGTGATATTGTTAGGCACTCATTCTCAACTCAAGTTTGATGGATAATATTACATCCAAAGATAAATTGTAAGAAAATGGAATGATCTTTAAATGTATAATTCATTCTCTTGTAGATGTCTAAATTAGAGGCGTTGATAAGAGTCAATTTGATGAAAAAGGTCTCGAAAATGACTTGAGTATGGCGATAAAATCAACACCTGAAATGCACAGCAACAGTCTTTAAATTCACAGAACTATGTATTGGCCCATCAGTATAGCTAACGTAAACAAAGTTATATGTAAAAGATATTTTTACCTGTGTCTAGCTAATATTTTTTATACTCTCATGTGTGTAGGGGTGAAGCCATACGCTTGTTCCATGTGTGACATGAGGTTTTTCCAACGCTACCACTTGGCAAGACACAGCCTCATTCACACGGGTATGGGTTCACTGCTTTCTTACTATATTAGAGCCCAAATGCCCAGTATTCCTAAATTTTAACTGTTTCCTGTTTGTAGATAGACTTGATTCTGGCTACTAAGATATTTCTAAGCATCAAGCAGCTTATATTGTTGCGGTTTACAGGAGTACATTTCACATTTTGCTCGTAGGTTGTTAATATGGTGAGCTATCATTTTCAGGATAACAGATTTCTCTCACTGCTTTTGGCATGTCTGGATACAAGATGCAAATGAGCGTGTCCTGTTCAGTTCATTGTCTTTAGTTTTCACAGGAGTTTTTGCTTTGTGTGTGCAGGGGTGAAGCCATATGCTTGCTCCATGTGTGACATGAGATTTTTCCAGAGATACCACCTGGCAAGACACACTCTCATTCATACGGGTATAACTCTTCACCTTAACTCTCTCACCTGACAGTCCTAGTGGTTGTAAAGATTTGTCCTGGTGTGTAGTGAAAGCTTATTGTGAGAGTACTGTGACACAAGCGAATAAATATTCTGTAATACTCAGTCTGTGTTCTATGAAAGAATAAATCTTAAGCACCAGTAGATTTTTTTCTTTTCTTTGTGTGTAATCTGTGTCATGGTATTTGCTAATTGCTTTTAGGCATTATTAAATGTCTTGTATATATGAAAACAAACAGAAGTAGTCTAGCATTGTGGTAACTTTAGTGTGTGTAAAATGTCATATTTTGTTTTCTTAGTTCAACATGACAAAACATTCTAAAGTTTGGTACTGTATGCATTTAGGGGTGAAGCCATACGCTTGCTCCATGTGTGACATGAGGTTCTTCCAGCGTTACCATTTGGCAAGACACAGCCTCACTCATACTGGTATGCATATATTAATTTTTCCCCTCTCAATGTGAAAGCTGTAATACCAAGAACTTGCACATTTTTTAAATTGATAAACCTGCTCATATTATACAGTAAATTTAGTAATTTCCCCAAATAAATAAAACAAGTTGAATTTGTAGGCTTTGTTGGAAAACTGTCCACTGAAAAAGTGACTCCATCTTTCTTTCATTTACTTTGTATTGTGTACTGCATGTGTGTTGTTCAGTATTAAATCAGATATTTCACTGAAAGCACATTACACTAAAAAGTATTGCAGACATCAGTAGTTCTGTCTATTTACTTACTTGAAGAAAATGGCAATTGGAATCCAACATACGTATGATGTCTGACAATGTGACTTCTTGGTGTAATATCACTCGGTGAATAGTGGCTGTAATACTGCATGCAATTACAAATGACTTCTAACTACTTCAAATGCATTTTCATCTTGTTCATGAACTGAATTTCAAATCTGTCTAACATTCTTGTGCTCTGTCTAGGGGTGAAGCCGTATGCTTGTACCATGTGTGATATGCGGTTTATACAGCGCTATCAACTGGAGAGACACAGTCTCACTCACACAGGTATGGCTCCTTCTTTTAACCCTGGACCTCCTTCATTTTGGTCAGTGGCTGCATCAAACTCGACTTTGTATTGCTTTCAGTTACTCTAAAGAGATGTGTGAGTTTTTCAGATATAGAGGAGTCACTGCACAGATACTAGGCAACGCGACTATCCCATACTTTTGATATGAAATGACATAATGACAAAAAACAAAATAGATTTCAGTTTAAAGTTTCACTTGTTTATTGTGAAATATTCTATCAATGTTATGTTTCACAGGTGTTGAGTGTCAAAACCATTTAGATAGCTTGAGTCTCGAGTAAGTCATTGGTAACGTGCGGTTTTGTCTGTAAGCCATGAACCTCATTATATTTTAACTCATAATAACGCACTTTCAGCCCCCTGTGCACTTGGCTAAAACAGAGTCCATAGTTCCAAATTTAAACTGCATGACTTTGCATCGAAATTGACATCATAGTTACTTTTGAGTAACTTTAAGCAGAGGCAGTAGTCTTCATTCAAGCCATATGCCATGAAAACATTCATCATAATGTTTAATTTGGATGTTCTAAAATGCTTTGAAAAGAGCACATTGCTCCACACTATGCAAACAAGATGTGCTGCCTTCAGATGGCTGAACAGGAGCATGGAGCTCATACTGAGCATATGTAAGGAAGCACCAGCCTTCATCACATTAACCTGAAGGCGTTTAATCAGAGGTACTCAACATTAAACACGTAGCCCAATCGCTGGATCCATAGATTGCTTCAAAGACCAATTGGGATCAGTGTCACTGTCACACACTTGAGGTGGTACTGAAACCACTTCAATGTCCTTGGTACAATTGTTTTGTTCTGCACAGGAGTGCTTTGTTTCCATGTGCCCCAGGAGTAGGGCTAGGCAATTCACCAAAAATGTATCCAAACTGACAGAACCTCCAACCGATTTAATCTTGCTCATGTTGGTTAATTTGACCAGTACTTTACCCAATGTGTGCATTCATGAAAGTTCCTTTAAAAGAATACTACACATTCAGCTACGTTCATTCAAAGTAAAGCAGGAGGTGGCATGGGTGTCACGCGTTAACATCAAGATATTTCATTCTCTTTACATTTTTGGTGCTCAGGGAAAACTGGTTCACCAAAACTGTCCCATGGGCATGAGAAAGTTTGCCATGCACACAAGAAAGTTTTGGGGATGTGGGTACACACAGGAGACCTGCCTGCTATGTTTCGGTGTGGAAATGATAATCGAAATCTGTAAAAGTGAATTCTAATTGAATTGCAATTGCATTGTCCTTGCATCGTGTGACCATCCACCTTTACCCATGAAGTTGGCCAGATGTTTGTAATTGCAACTCCTGCATTGTCATTTTCACACAAAAACATAGCAGGCAGGTGTTCCGTGCCCGCCACACATTGCCTGTGCGCTGCACACAGAAACGTAGATTGCACTTAAGCCACAGTAAGTTTCGTCTGATGCAGTCCATCCAACCAAAGTCAGAAGGTAAAGGTATTTGACTGGACCGAAGGCCCAAGTTGGAAAGTGGAGGGAAAAGCCCTTTGTCATAGAATAGCAGGGGGTGGTGTGGTTGTGTGTGTTGTGGTCATTGATAATCTCATCGTGATTCAGCCTATAAATAGGGGAAACAGTTCAAACATTCACTTTGAGAGAAGGCAGGTGGGGTTGTCAACAGGAATTCTCTCTTCTTCCATCCATCATCTACGGCTCTTAGCCATGTCAGGGTTTGATGGAGTTAGAGCCTATCCCAGCAGTCATTTGTCTAAAGTCAGGGTTCACCCTGGACAGGTCTCCAGTCTATCATAGGACTGACATATAGAGACAAACAACTCAGTCACACACCCATTCACACCTATGGTCAATTTAGTTACGCCAATCCATCTGAGTTTTTGGAGGTTGGAGGAAACCAGAGCACCTGGAGGAGACCCACTCAGGCGTTTTTGTAAGCTCCACATGGAGGTAATAAATTATAATAGCACGTACGTTCTTTTTTTTTTTCATTTTTCAGTGTTGGAAAGAAAATAGAATATATGAGAGAGAAATATATCCTTTCCTAACCTTTCTCACATGCAACCAATCATAATGAAGTAGGCGTGTCCGACAGGGGCAGAGGTGGAGCGTTACAAATGACAATTTGACAATAATACAACCTATAAAGGAAATCTTGTAAGGAGTCGTTGGTGCGAGTTCAGTCATTGTGTCATTTCACATTCTAAGTATGGTGAAGTAATAAAAAAAAATTACAAAATGATTCAGGTTTAGTGAACAGGTACTGTGTACAGCATATGTAAGACGATGTGCTCATTGTGTATGTTTTAAGCTTTTAAATCAGGGTTGCTTGTGAATTTTCTACTTGTCTCCTAGAACCACAAGCTATGTATGACATGCATTGCAGAGAATTCTTAGATTAACATATGTTCAGGTTAAATCCATCAGAATTCCTCTGCAAATCATTGTCGAATTTAATGTTTTGTTCATAGTTGTTTACCAACTGCCTAAAATCGTCTCACCTCTTGTAATCAGCGTCAAGATTCTCGCACGACAAATCCATTTTGTATTTAGTATGTATGTAGGAATTATGTGAACGCAGGCGTCTTGGGGTGTAGTGTAATGAAACTTCAATTCTTTTGGGCTTGTGGCCAGTTGGAATGTTGTCATTGGATTTTGATTTGGATTAATTGTTTGATCATTCTGGTCGTTTTTTTTTTGGGATGATTTGTTATCTATTCTTTACAACTCTCAATTTTACTAATTTGGACATTGGGCTTAGATCTATTCGAATTCCCTTTAGTCAGATGTGTAAATATCAGTTCCAATTGGGATAGCAGATATACTTTGAAACTTCGTGGAATGTCTACAGATGGATGAAGCGCTGATAAGAGCAAGCAAACTTTACTAAGAAATTAGTAAAGTTTTGATCATTTTTGGCAGTTGAGTTTTTTTTTTTTTTTTTTTGCTAAAGTTGGTACTTTGTGTGTATAGGGGTGAAGCCGTACGCTTGCACCATGTGTGACAAGAGGTTTTTTCAGCGCTACCACCTGGCGAGACACAGCCTCACTCATATGGGTATGCGTCTGCCAATCTTAACCCAGCCACAAGATTAGGCTGCTGCTATGTCTGAATGCTTGAACTATTCTGCAATATCAGTATTCATACGCAAATGATGATGGTTAAGACTTACTTTATCTATTATTCAATAGATTACCTCATCATCATATCATGTATTCTGTAAATGAGCCCCCTCTGAGAAATTTGCAGTTTGACACAAGCATCTTATTTACTGTTATAAGCCTTTATAGGGTCTGACATTGGTTATTAACCACCAGTATCAATTTATCCCAGTTTTGTACTCGTCAGACTTTACTTTGTTCTTTGTAGCAAAGACACAAAAGTAATGCTTTCGATACTCTTGATGCTCTGCGTTTAGGTGTGAAACCGTACGCTTGCACCATGTGTGACATGAAGTTTTTTCAGCGTTACCACCTGGCGAGACACAGCCTCACTCATACGGGTATGGGTCCGTGCATCGTGCCCGTGACACTAAGTGCTAGAAGTGCTGGGTGTGTAATGTACTTATTTCATAGCAGGAAAGGGAAATGTCAACAGAAGTAAGACATAACATGTTTTGCTACTCTCTTAATGTTAGCTCTTGTTAGCTCACTTCACATCCAGAATGGTAACATCAAATAATTATCTTGATTGTTTTGGTTTTTGCAACACTGAGGGACATATTTTACAGTTTTATTTTTTTCTTTTGGCATGAATTGGCAAATGTGTGGTTAATAACCAATAGCTTAGATATTCCTAAACTAAGAAAGAGAAGTGAGGCTAAGTAAAGTAATATTGCCACTTTGCATTTAGGTGTGAAACCTTATGCTTGTACCATGTGTGACAAGAGGTTTTTTCAACGCTACCTCCTGGCGAGACACAGCCTCACTCATATGGGTATGCGTCCGCCCACCTTACCCATGTCACTAAGATCAGACTGTAACAGATTCAGGGTCAGCCATCCTCTACAATGTAGCCATGAAAGCATTGTCAGTATAAATGTGTAGCTGTAGCGTTAAGTGAAGTCATAGGTATAAAGTGTACCTTTGCGACATCATCAGCTCATGTGATGTGTTAAGCTGTGGATTTGAAAATTTGTTAACTCTCCTTGATGTTTTCTGAATTGGCACGGTAGAAAAAAACAAGAGCTTAAGTATGCAGCATGAATTCCATTTTGGGAAATTTCACAAAATTGATTGCGTGGTTGACAACCCATCAATTGTGAGTGTATTTTAGAAATACAACGATCATTGATGGATTGTAATCGCCTAAAAACAAACAAACAAGACGCCTGAAAATAATGCATTGATGCTCTGCGTTTAGGTGTGAAACCTTTTGCTTGTACCATGTGTGACATGAGGTTTGTTCAGCGTTACCACCTGGCGAGACACAGCCTCACTCATACGGGTATGCGTCAATGCACGTGCCCTTTTCATATTTTTAGGTCTCTGTGAATTAGTATTTATTGTGCTAATATGAAGTGGCACTGTGTGTGTGTGTGTGTATGTGTGCGTGTGTGTGTGTGTGTGGTCAGACAAACATTTTAACATAGATGTTTTCTGCAGGTGAATCTTAAGTATTTGCTCTTAATGTTAAATTGCTGTAACCTTGACTGTAAGTGGATTGAGTTGTTTTGCTTAAATCAAATGTTGCTTTCCAGAATGGTTAAAAGTCAATCATTAAAACGCTGCACCAAAAGATAGCAGTTTGTACAGCTAGCCTCTCTTAAAGATGTAACCTCAACACACCCTTCTTAATCAGCTTTGTTCTACTATTAGATAAATTCCTTTACAAGTGTACAGCATGTCATCATGTGTGACACTGAAATGTGATTTATAAGAATAGCTTGGACTTAAATTACAAAAACAAAGAGTCCGCATTGTAATACTGTGTTTCAGATTACAGATTAGAAATGAACTTGATGCGACTTGAAGCCATTATCAGTTGATCAGTAGAAAGTATCATATTTCATTTCAAATTTCATACACTGAAATAAGGAAATTTCAGGCAGGAAAAAAAAATCCCCACATATTTGCATGTATTGGCAATTCATTGCTACATAACCAATATCTTGGACATTAATTAAGTTAAGGATGAAACGTGAGCTCAAGAAATGTAACATTGCTACTTTGCGTTTAGGTGTGAAACCTTATGCTTGTACCATGTGTGACAAGAGGTTTTTTCAACGCTACCACCTGGCAAGACACAGCCTCAGTCATATGGGTATGCGTCCGCCCACCTTACCCATGTCACTAAGATCAGACTTGTACGTAAACTGCATTAGATACAGGGCCAGCCATCCTCTACAGGTCACCAGTAGAAAACAGCTCCTTGTCAAGAGTATCCTACATTCTCTGTGTAAATGTAAGACTAGAGCACGTCCTAGAAGCAAATAGGTACATACTTGTGGCATCATCAGCTCATGTGTTGTGTTTAGTTGTGGATTTGCAAATTTGTTAACAGTGTTAGTTTTCTCGTTTGGACTGAAAGTAAAATTGCCTCGAGTATTCGGTGTGAATTTTCACTTTTTGGCACCGAGAAAATGTGCCAGAATGGGTAAAAAGTGTTTAACAACCCATCAATTATGAAAAGACTTTTAAAGTTAGCACATGACTTAGTGGATTGTGACACAGGAAATAAAATAATTCTTACATGTTGAATGCTTTGTGTTTAGGTGTGAAACCTTTTGCTTGTACCATGTGTGACATGAGGTTTGTTCAGCGTTACCACCTAACAAGACACAGCCTCACTCATACGGGTATGCGGCAATGCACCGGCCCTCCTCCTCACATCGGATCTATTTATCTATTTACTGTTGTTTTAAGATGGACCCTTGTGTGTGCCTCCACAGACAGTTCAAAGATAGATGCTCACGTATAGCTTTTGATAAATTTATGCCCTTATGAAAGATGCCCTCCAGCATTGTTGGCACAAATTGATGAAAACCTTTTAAAGATGGGTAACCAAGACTTTTAAAATGATTTACGTACCAAATGCTGCTGTTTTCACTCGCGTTCTTATTTCAAGACTCAAAATGACAATGTTGACTGACCAAATGAATAATGGCTGACCATAAAAAGTGTCAGAAATGATCTGGGTGTATTGTAACATTTGCCTGTTGTTGGTACTGAATAGTTGTTTCTTTCGTAGAGGCAGTAGAAATATTGATTGATTTTAAATTGGTTTTACGTGTTTTTTTAGATTTTCTAGTCTCACAATGTGTAGCTACGAATCAGTAGCCCTCCATGATTAGGTCTACGATTCTATTTATTCAGTTTAATTGTCCCTTTGTAATTTTTTTTACCAATAACACTGGAGGGCAGTTCATTAATGGTGATAGGCATGTTCAGGATTCAGGATATGGAGCTGAAAATAATGCCACTTCTGACCTAAATCATCCAAACCAAAAGACAATGACAGTTTTAACGTCCAAATCTACCATAACTACAACAAAGCAATCCCAATTCATACATAACTGTAGGAAAAAAGATTTTTTTTTCTCTCACTTTGTACAAAACAACCATAGCCTTGCATGCATTAATAATAAATACCTCTAGCTGAGTAAATTCCTATTTTAATATTCATAACTGACCTCTAAAATAAACATTCAAACGATCATCCTTATATTAAGAGATACTTACCCATTATTTATACTTACGAACACATATACTCACGAATTTATACTAAAAGGAGAGGGGAGACTCAAAAATATGAGAGGTTTTTGTGTTGGTAAATCAGATGTTGATGATGTTTATTGAGACACAATATAACCAATCTTAACCACACAGTCCATTTTCAAGCCAGATAAATTGAGCTCAACATGTTGTTACAGTTACTGCAGTGAAAAAAAAAAAGATCTTACTTTGTACGTTTGGATATTTTCAATGTCATTTTCAAGTGAAACTGTACTGAAATGTAGTCTGGGTTATATCTGCTTTTCTCCAAGGATTTTAGTCCTAGTGCTAGTTTGAGCTTGTGATGTTTTGCACTTCGGGAGCTTGGGCTAATATATTGCTCTGTGTGTGTAGGGGTGAAGCCGTATGCTTGTTCCATGTGTGACATGAGGTTTATTCAGCGTAACCACCTGGAGAGACACAGCCTCACTCATACGGGTATGCGTTCATTTACCCGTACCCTTAACACTGAGAAAGGCTCTGGCGCTTGCAGAACAGATCACAACAAAATGGAGTTTGGATTGACCAGTCATTTGATGGGATGTTGAACCAGCCTCACACTACGTGGCCCAGTTTTCGGGGTCACTTTGTTGCATAGATCTTGGACATAAAAATAAGAAATTCCACTCTGATCTACACATAATGAGTTGATGACGAGGACTTTTAAAAAATGTTTGAAATTTACAGCTAGGGCAAGTTTCTCCATCTTTTTCAAAGGTGTTGGAATTTTAGTCAGAGAACAAAATTGCACGCAGTTAATTGGACAGACAGCCTACAATTGATGCATTGACTGTGTATTTGTGTGCTGTTTTAGGAGAGAAGCCATTTGCTTGTGACTTGTGTGATATGAGGTTTATCCAGCGCTACCACCTTGAAAGACACAAGCGTGTCCATAGTGGGGAGAAGCCTTATCAGTGTGAACGGTGCCAACAGGTATGTATGAATGGAAACAATCTACCGGAACACTGTCATGTATCTTAGCCTTAACTATGCTGATCCACGTCGACTACTGTCAGAGGTAGAGGACAGAAAAGAAAAATCAACGCTTCAGTGCTATTACAACAGATACAGAGCCGATACAGAGCTGATACAGAGCCGATACAGGGCCAGAGTCGATACAGGGCCGATACAGAGCCGATACAGAGCCACTGTGTGGATAGAACACAGGACTCCCAAACATCAAGCCAAAAACACCAAAAACAGGCCAATTAACCCGTACATATACACAGGAAAACCTCAGGGGACGGTGTAACGGCTTTACACCACCTAAAGAAAAGAGAATGAAACTTTATTGAACCCCACAGTTAAAGTTGAATTATTTCTCTGCATTGAACTCCTCCCACTATGAGGAGCAGCGGGCAGGACCCACATGCACCTGCACACACACGTACACTCATTTATATATTACAACAAACTTCAAAAGTCTGTTTGTCACTGAATCGTAAAAGTACCGACGACAGTGATAAACTGCTTGACAGCAGCAAATCATCTTTCATCTCCAAGTAAACGCTTCACTAAAGACACGATCAAGCGAACGAGGGAGTGAAAGGGCAGCAATACACATCAAATCCACAAATGAGGAAACAGAAATATCTCCTCCAACCCGATGACGACGGAGAGCTGCAGCTCTAACTTTACCCGGTAGAACCGTCTGTCTGTGTCATTTGTTTTGGTGTAAAGGGACTCAGACAGTCCTCTCGGACAGGTAAGAGTGTGTGAGCCAAGTCAGCAGTTACCTCTGTGATGTACCTTAATCGAGTCCCATTTTTGTCTTTCAAAGCACTTTTCACGGACAGACCGGCTCCTGCGGCACCGGCGGTGTGCC